>CABFWB010001385.1:142190-157944 GCA_902151455.1 Timema bartmani
CAGCAGGAATCATCGCGCACGTCTGATAATAAACTCATGGTAAAAACGGAGAGAGAGAGAGGTTTCCACCCTTCACTGTCACTGAACTTGTAATTTACAAGGTCACTGTTAGTTGGTGGCAGAATCTGTGCTGTAATTACTTATATCAAAAAATCACCCATGGCAGATCTGAAAGTATGTGATCCTCTTTTTTAGAGGAAATTCACCCGCATTTGCATGGAGGTAGAGTGGAAAACTTTAGGACCCCCCCACCCCCCTCACTGCACCGATCGAACCCAGATCTCTCCATCTTTGGCGTTCTAGTCCAACACTAGATTAGCGTGTTAGACCACGTGGCCATATAAGCGGGTTGTGTGATCCTGTTGGAAAGAAGGTTTCCTTGGCGGCTCAAGTAAAAGAGGGAACAAGAAGAAGCTACGGTATGAATTTTTAATAAAGAGAAATATGCGAGGTGAAACAAACAAATAATGTGCAGGTTGCTGATAAAAAGTTTGGTATATTTGAGACTAATATAAGACTTTAATGAAAATGTTTAAAAGTGCCTGCACATCAAGAAAAGCATTTAGAGAGCCTAATAAAACTGTGTTTAATTTGTTGAGTTTTTACCTTGAGGTATATTCGAGTCCTTTTATTTTTCAAGTAAAGCACCTTCAAAATTTTATGACCATATTATGAGGCCTTACTATATTTGAGCCAATATGGCACATTCAAATCCTGTAACGGGGAAGTTTTACAAACTTTTTTTTTTCAAATATCCTTACTAATTTCAATCTCTAAGTGTTGGCAACTATGGCAATCTATTTTCGTTATATAAATATTATTTTACAAATATATTTTATATAGTAGCACAGCTAAAGAAAATTTTTTGCTACATGAACATTCCAAAACTTTGTCTACCTTTCAATAGCATAAATGGTTTTGTTTTTACTTATTGCATTTAAAATACAACTTTTTTCTTCTTAGGGGCCACTTGAGATTCTTTAATATCAATTACAAATGAAATCAAGGTTAACAAAGACATCTCTAAAAAAATTACTTTACTTAATTTTCTACACATCACTGTCAAGACTTAACATCCGATATCAATAAAGTAGACTAAAAATAGCACAATAAACCAAATTTTGTTGAGTGTATGCATAAAATGGCAGCATTAAATCTAAAATATTTCTAGTTTAGATTAGTGAAACATTAAAATATGTTCATAAATAATATCAAAATAAGAACACAGACTGGATAAGAAAACATTGCTATGGATTGATAATTTGGAAGTAAGTATAAAGATACATTCAGTAGGATGGAATATTACAGGAGAAAAAAGGGGGGAAAAAACTATTTTAACTCAAATTGAGCTCGTGCTGCTATCTGTTAGACCATCATGAGACCTTTAAAATGGACTTGAGATTATGGTTAACAGTAGGGCTCTGCAAGTACTCAGATTTTGAGCTTCAAGAAGAGCTCATCATTAAATCTCGGAATCCAGATATAAAGTTTTGTAAGCTCGTCATTTTCGAGCTTCCTAATGATGTATGTACAAATCAATTTTAAGTATAGGTATATAATAAAAATTAATATAAAATTTCACATTAACAACACAGAGCTCTAAAAATACTTTCGACTGGTAAACTGAAATCATTGTAGATAAACATTGCTGTGAATATTTTACCAAACTTAACATATGATTATTATAAAAATTACTTTTTAAAATGTCAATTTTATTAACTCTTTTGTAATTTGTTAGTCTAGTATTAATGTCTTTAAAAACCTTATTATAAAACAAATTATTTTAACTATTTTTTCTGTTATATTTTTATTTGAATGAAGTTTCTCATTTTTAAAACATTTGTTTTAAAAGTATTTTTTCTGATTTAAAAACCAATATTTTCATTTTTTTTAAAAAAAATTCCAAAGAATTTACTATTTAAGAACATGGTGTGGGTTAATTTATTTTTATAAATCTCACATTTTAAAGATGCGGTATTTAAATTTCATGATTGTTTTGACTGGTGAAATTTTAAATATACTATTTGACTTTTAAAATAAACATAATATTACTCTTAGCATTTTAAAATTATGAATATATTCAAACTCGACTCAAACTTTTTTAAATACTTGACTCAAATAAAAAAAAAAGGTCACTGAACCCTAGTTAAGAGGTCTATGTAATATTTAAATTAATTTAAAAAAGTATTTGCTGGGGTGTTTATACTAGGGTTTGAGATTTAAAAAAAGGCCACTGAATCCTAGCTAAGAGGTATATGTAATATTTAAATTAATTTAAAAAAAGTATTTGGTGGGGTATTTATACTAAGGTTTGAGATAAAAAAACAATCTGCCTAGAAAATGTAAGTAATGTGACTTCCCTCCTATTGTTCTCCTATACCCTTCGTATGCAATTCATTAAACAATATAAAACACCAATTAATTAATCAACAGCTTATAAAATAATCCCCTTCTAAGGTTTTTTTTTNTGCTAGAGAAGTAAATGGCAGTTAAATATAATCAGTTAATGTGTGGACTACTGTTTAGTCCTTGTTTTGTACAAATGGTTTTATTCCCAATAGTAAATATAGCTTTGTTTCTCGAACAAATGTTAATTTGTTTGTTTAGACTAGGGATGGGACTTTCTATTTCTAATCTTTAAGGATATTGGAGATTCGGAAAAAAAGTTTTTTTTTAAATCTAGAATTTAATTTTTTTAGAGCTCCTAATACTATTGTTCATGAGTGGATCAGCCCCAACATGTTTATAGGAATAACTTAACCAGCCCCCATACTGAATGTATGAATGTTATAATGAATGTATTTTGGCAAAATATGTTTACATTTAGTTCCTATTTCTATTTTTTTGTTATATTCTTATTAGAGTACATACACCACCTGAGTTTACTTGGATTACAGCTCAAAAAGTTATTAGAAATAGTCCCTAGTGTATCCCTACTCCAACAGCTGACATGTCACTTTGGATAATTGTAATGAAAACAGATGGTAATGTATGAATGTGATAGTTAACCACAGCAATTTAGGCCAATATTATTTATATTTGTGGTCGGGAACAAAGTTTATTTATAGTTTTATTACACTTAAACAGAATTATTATTCACAGCACTTTCACAAAAGCTCTAACAAATATAGGTCTAGCTTCAAAATGGTGACCGACAAACTTAAACCATGTGATTGATCATGATGCAAACAAGTTCTTTACAATAGTGCACCAACGTAGTTGATAAAAATATTTTATTCAGATAATTTTTGAAATACAATGAAATTATTTATTCCATACAAAAAAACTCAAGTAATTTCTCTTTTCCAAGTAAATACAATGTCTGTATTAAAAAGTATTAATGTCTGCACTATATTACACATTATTGGTAACATTCCAAAACAAAGAATAAGTACTTGTTTAAAATATTGTTTCGGATTGGATAGAAAAATGATTAAAAGTAATGAAATAGTGCAAGAAAACTTAAGTTTATGTTAGTTTAAATGTAAAATATAACACATAATTAAAAAAAATTATCATTTATACCAAAAGGGTTGACAATCTTAAACCTAAACATATAATATTTAAACTATTATTCAGATGAAAATCTATGGTGAACAGACTTTATCTCTTATGTTCATAATTTTTCTTCTAAGACTTGAACTCGAGGATTCAGAATTTGAAGGTAAAGTGAAAATTCTGATTTGTAAAATAGTCGATCTGACCCATCTTTAATTTCAACAAGCATTTTATCCAATGGCCAAACATTGTGATATCAAAGTTAAGAAAGGCAAAGTCCAAAATTATTAAAGGGCTAAAGGCCGGTGTAATTTAAAAATGCAAAATAAATATAATAATGAATCCTGAAAAGTAACAATTCTGACACATTTAAAACAGTCAGTCATTAGTAAAAATCATGCATTATACCCACTTTAAAATCTGGAAAAGTATCAACTTTGATCGTACATTAATTAGTTCAGCACATATCTGTCAGAGGTTAGGCTAGGGCACAACAGGTAAAGTCTGCTATGTGTGTATAGAAATCCAATAGTAGATAATTTTCAGGATTTGGTGGATAAAATTCAAATGGTTCTATTCAGGATTCATAAGCATTGAATTACTTGTTTAAAACAAAATCCAGAATTGTCACAATTATGAGTAGGTACTTATCAGTTCTCTTTAATAATTTGTGGTTTCACCTACGATGAAAATGAATTGTCGTTGTACATGGCAACATTTAAAATAAATATCTAAGTTCTGATTAAAAAAAAAGTATTATTNCCTTATCTCCCTGAGGGGTGGGTGCTGAGTGGGGTTTGAGCCCCCTGATGGTAAGATCATACACAACCTCTTCAATCTTCTTCACATCATATTTGAGCGCATCAAACCTCTTTCTTAGGTTGTCATTCTTCAGGTTTAGTAGACGGAAACCAGCGTTAAGCTCTGTGACAAAGCGTGACAGCTCTAGAGGTCGCGCATAGTCACCATATGTCACACTGTTCACTGCCAGACGAGACTATAGGAAACACATAAAATGAGACACTGTACCATGTGTTTTGACACAAATCAGGAGATGCAAATAAATGCAAAAGGGAAAAGGAGAGGATGCTAAAGAGAATGATGGAGACGAAGTATGTAAGAAATATATCACAAGGGAGACAAAAAATAAATAGCTGGGAGGGTCAGATAAATGTGCGAGTGAGAGGAGGTAGAATGGTGGAAGGACAGAGGTCAAAGGGTGGAAACAGTTGATATTATGGTAATTCGAGAGTCCAGTTTCACCGGATATTACACTAACAAGTAATGCTTGTGTTGCCCCACTCACCAGTTCTGAGGACAGTTGTAGCAGTCCAGACAAATAGTCCTCCAGGTCAAGATGAAACCCATTCTCACGCTCTGTCTTAACTGGAACAATTTAATACAGTGTAGAACAAAAGAAATATACATTGCAAGAGACTAGAGTGCCGATAATGGGGACATCAGGGTTTGAATCTTGGTTGGGTGTACCGAGGGTGATTTTGACTAACTGTTTACTATTCTTCTGCCACAAAAATGTGTGTACACTTCCTCTAAATTCAAACTTCCTCGTCCTTAACAAATTAGTGTAATAACTATATATGCGTATTACCTTAACAGGTAGTAAGATGCGCTTCTAAGAAAAAATGCATGCCTAGATTTGTTTGAGGGTAAGTTCAGTCAAATCTATATTAAACAGTCCTGAACCCAAATCAAAGTTTCAATATTTTTGATACTTTTTATTTTGAGAGAAAAGATTATATTGTGTATAACTTTAAACACAAAATATTGTCTACAAAATGTTTTATCGTAAGAAATGTGTATTATATTTTGTCCTCAGCTAGCAAAACTATCTATCTATTATGTAAAGATTAAACCGTGGCCTCCAAAGTCAAAGAAAGGCAAATCATTTTATAAGTAGTTATCGCAAGTACTAGGTTCACTCACTGCCAAGCGCAACCGCCACCTCCTCCCTGTTGGCCAACTTGCCAGTCTCAAGATAGATTATGAGCGCTACCAGGAACGTCAGCCGCTGGGTCCCAAACCTCCAGTGGTCATGGTAGCGGTAGTACATCTGATGAGCAATCTTCTCTGACAACTTGGCATACCCCTCTTGTATGGGGACCAAAAGATTCCTTGCTTGTTTACATATGCCAGACACTGTGGGATGCCAAAATACTTTCAAAACAATAGGTGTGTGCCAAATACCTACATTTTTTGGGGGGGTTTGTTTGAGGGTAGGTTCAATCAAATCTATAAAACATTCCTGAACCCAAATTAAAGTTTGAATATTTTTGATAGTTTTTATTTTGAGAGAAAAGATTATATTGTGTATAACTTTAAGCATCAAATATAATCTAAAAAAAGGTTTATTAGATTTTGTCCTGAGCTGGCAAAACAAACTATAATTGCAACGTAAGTTATTTTATATTTTCTACACGTGAACATTAATTGTTATGACAAAAGTGGATTAAGCCCTAAGGTGCAATTTCACAAAATGTCTTAAAAATACTCCAAAAATAAATCTCACTACAATGTTGCAAAAAGTATTATTAGAGATTAATTAGTGTCTATTGACAGATGGATACACTTATTATATATTATAATATTGATAAGAATAACTTTACAGTAGGCCTACTAATGAAAACAATATTGTCATAGAATTTTATTCTCTTTTCCAACACTCGGGTCACTTGCTCCCCCTGTGTTCGTTCTGTACAGACTGCCAGATCAAATTTAATTACTTCAAATTGTATGAATAAACAACAAATTAGGCTTTAGTTTTTATTGGCTTTGGGCACTGAGTCCTATACATTATTTGTATGGTCCCAAGCCCATTCCCAAATAACTAAAGCGGCCTTCAGTTAAAGAGTGGGTGGAAATGTCTATTTTTGATAATAGACAATTATTATCAGTAATTCATTTATAGTAATGTTCAGGATGTTACATTTGTAACACCGCTCTGTAGAGTATAAACTTGACTCTCAGGAAGAAAGAAAGTAAATACTTGGAGAGCTTTGAAATGTGGTGCTGGGGAAGACTTGAGAAGATCAGGTGTACAGACAGGGTGACCAATGAAGAAGTCCTAAGAAGAGTGGGTGAGAAGAGAACCATTTTGGATGTGATTATTTGGTGCGAAACAAACAAGATCGGACACATCCTTAGGAGGAACTGTCTTCTACATGACGTCATAGAAGGAAAGGTTGAAGGAAAGAGGAGCTTAGGAAGGATTTAAATATTAGATGAATTGAAGGAAATAAGAAAATTCTGAGAGCCGAAGGAGTCAGAGGACAAGGCATATTGACAGTCTAAGTTCTCAAACAAAAGGAATGGGCCTGTTGTAATCTGACAAAACAATTAATAATAATAATAATAATAATAATAATAAATAATGGCCATAATAATTCACTAAATAATAATATTGATGATGATTACAGTAATAGTAATGTTCAACCAGCTTTTTGAACTAAGCTTGAAAGTAGAAAGTGTGTATAACTTTGTTTAATATTATTATGATTGATGTGTTTTGCACAATATCAAAAGCTGTTTGTCTGCACCAATCCTCCTAATACCTTCTCCAAATATTTACTATAGCCACTTTAAAAAAAAATCCATTACTGTTTCCAGCCTGCAGCCTGGGTCAGTTTTTTATTCAAGCCATATATTTTCCACTACTGCTAGGCCTGCCGTAGCTTCATATGCCTTATAATCTAACTTACGACTAGGACAGGCACAACACCTAGTCCCCAGCCGTTAATATATCAATTTGAAAGGGTAAATCCACATTTCACCAGGATTATACATTTTTCGGCCATGTAGGGAATCAAACCCAAGACCCTTAGCTCAGTAGACAGACAGGCTGCCAACTGAGCTAAGATGTTGGATTAATATAGCCACTAAAATAATCAAATATAAAAATCACAACCTGTGATATTTCACTAAGTTATAATACATTTTTACCTTCTTGCAAGCCACCATCATTGTGAATCTTCTGCAGGATAGTGAGAATTTCCCTTGATGATTGTTCTATGTCCTTCATGATGTTACGGATCTCCTGTGAAAGTACATATGTATTTGTTGACATTAGCACTGAGTCTTACTACCTGTTCAGGTTATACACATTTGTACTAATTATGTTAATGAGTTTAAAGATGAAGGTTGAATTTAGAGCAGTGATTCCCAATCTTTTTCAGACAACGTCGCCTATGGTAGATAATCAAGTTCTCACGCCACCCTCACCCTTATTTTTTGGGATATTTTTTTTTTTAATGTACAGTAAATGCTTTATGGTTACTTATCTATTTTATATAAAAAATCAATGTAACACTGGCAGAACAGTAGTATAAGCAATGAAAATTATCATGATGATTGGCACTGTTTTGTTTTCATAAGTTCTTGAATATTGGGTTTGATGTTTGACAGGGCACATGACAAATCGTTTTCCACTTCAAATCAATAACGCTGTTTATTTTTTATGAG
Organism: Timema bartmani; assembly: GCA_902151455.1. Classification (NCBI taxonomy): domain Eukaryota; kingdom Metazoa; phylum Arthropoda; class Insecta; order Phasmatodea; family Timematidae; genus Timema; species Timema bartmani. The sequence goes on from CABFWB010001385.1 coordinate 150,165, forward strand.
AGTCAGAGTTGAAGATTTGGTGGTGTTGCATGCACATGGCTGCAGTGGTAGCTTAGGGCAAGAGTTTTTCAAATTGTGCTACATGGAGCACTTGAGCTCCCTCCGCAAGTTATCTCAGGATCCATGAGGTGATTTTATAATATTACTTATTTGTTTTTCACACTATAAAGAGCATCAGTAATTATGATTGCAAGTTTTTTTTTAAATCTGAATAAAAAACATTTGCCAAAGGTGCAGCCAAAATATGAGATCTCATTTGTTGTAGGCCTACACTTTTTTACTTGTAAAATTTAGCTGTTGTTATTGAAAGTTCATAATATTAGTGTACAAAATGGTATGAGAGCTACAGTATGTATTTTTTGTCGTGCAAGGGCTCCTTCGATCTAAAAAGTTTAGTATCCTCTGGATTAAGAGTGGGGTTAAAGGAGAATTGAGGGGAAAATCTGAGGCTTGCGAGCTTGAAAATAAACATGTGCATGCACACTCTTGGTTAGTTCCCAAATTTATTACCACTGGTAGGCAGTGTTGCCAATGCCGCAAGAAATAATGATCTTAATTACTTTGAATTCTTGAATTTTTATAATTTATAAAACGTTATTTTCTAGTTGTTCCACTCCTACTCCTCCTCCTACTTGAAAGTGCTTCACACCCCCCAATTTGGGAACCACTGATGAATAGGAAGTGCACCCACATTTGCGTGAAGGAATATTGAGAAAACAATTTGGAAAATCTACCCTCAATAAACCTGACCGGGATTAGAACCCCAATATCCCTGTCATTGGCAGTCAAGTCCATTGCGAATGTGATTGACCATGCAGCCACACAAGCAGGTGATATTAATATTATTTCCAGCACCATTAATAATATACCTTTCTATAAAATATACACAGAATAGATTGTATTGTGATTGAATGTTTTCTGGCAAATTTTACTTGCAAGGTCTACCTTCGAAGATGTCCACGGAAGAAAAAAGTTTATCTATTCAGGAAAAGGCCTACATCTTCTATCTAAATTAATAAAATGAGGAGTTTGTCTGCCATGAGCATTGTGCGATATGCACACTGAATTATTAAATTTTAAAATTAGTACCAGTTGATCATGTGCACTTCAAAGCTGGAATTTTTAAGTTTAAATTATCCATTATTTAAACTAACCCAAAAACAGGGCTAGGTCCCGGGCAAAGCAATCTTCAAGCCACTAACTAAGATAGGTACCTTCCATGTAAAATCATTAAACTAAAAACATTTCTCCCGGGCAACGCCACTTTTCAAAATTCATAAAAGATATGTAGGCCTATGTGATGATGTGAAATCATGACACAAGTGTTATTATCACCAGGTGATTATTTAGAATGGGATTTCAATCTTTGAAAATATGAGCTATTATTCAAATGAACCTAGAGCCTGTCTGTATTACCCGTCTTAATTTAATGTTACCAGTAATTCCAATTTCCTAGTCAGATGCACTGAGTGTATCCATCTTTTTATCTCTTTTTTTCATTTTAAACATATAGGCTAACATACCTCCCTAAGGTCCTGATCAGAGTTCAAATATTCTTGAAAGGACGAGAATAAAGAATCTATCGGTTGCGTCATTGAAGGTTTGAAATCACAATTTAATTGTAATGTTTTCAATTAATATGAAATTGATTAATAAATCAATATTTTAAGATATAATACAACTTTTATAATTGAACGTGTTTACAAACAACTGTTGATAATAAAGCTTTGTTCAGTGATGGCATCCTACTAAAATTAAATTTATCTATAGGTGTTTGAAATTTCTCAATTAAATTGTAATATTTTCAATTAATGTGAAATTAAATATTGATTAATAAACCAATAATAGCAGATATAATACAATTTTTATAATTAAACGTGTTTACAAACAAATTATGACTAAATATTTGTTCAGCGCTGGCAAGTTACTAAAATAAAATCTATCTTTAAGCTTTATGTATGCAAATCAATTTTTAGGGAAAATTATCTTTTAACTGGAATAATTTTATTTACTGAACAACGTGATCTATTGACTATTTAATAGAAAAACACATGTGCATTTTGTATCGTTGTATTGGAAAACCTCATCATGGTATATTTACTCGTATAATAACTATTGACAAACTCATGTGTGTCCATAATTATTACATATACGTTAAAAATTTGTTTTGATTAAAATATTATTTTTCTTTGATAAAAGAGCAAATTTTTTTAAAAACACATTTAAATTGGTAATTTTTTTATTCTAGCATGCTATTTTAGTTATTAAATTGAAAATTAACTTTTATTTATTTAGCACCACATCTTACAACCCATTCGGATTATACGCTTAAGTGCTAATTACGCTAATGCGTTAGGAATTGAGATGGTTGAATTGAGAGGAAGTGAACCCGCATTTGCGTGGAGGGATAGTGGAAAACAATTTAGGGAAAATCACCCCCAGTTCACCCGACCGAGATTTGAACCTCTATTTACCCGTCCTCGGCAGTCTAACTCAACACGAAACTAGCGCGTTAGATAGCTATGTTACCAAGACGGGTAAATTAACTTAATTCTGTCGTGTATCCAGGAGTGGATTAACTATCAGAAACACACATTAGTAAATCTAAAATGCACTACAAAAATTCTTAAAATACCCAACACAGGACCATTTGGATCTATGTTTACTAGTTCATCTGTTTTTTATTGTTTTTATCCAAACTAAGTATCTAAAATAAAGTTTAGCTCATATTTAGCTAATTTTAAAACTATTAAACAATGATTATTATATTTTACAAAATTACATCTTAAAGTAATTGTATCATAAATTCGATGAGTTTTTTCAATGTAATAGCAATAAAAATCCATTAGATCTTCTTCATAAAAACAAATACACTACTTTCAAAATAGTCAAATTTATATTTAAGTTAATTTAATTGATTAAATACTTACAAATTAATTTTAAAAGTTTTAAAATGTAAATACATTAGATAATATTCCTTAATTTAACTCCCTACTTTTAAAATAATCATGCCTAATTTAAGTTAATTTAGTTGATTAAAATATTTATAAATTAATTTTATAAGTTTTAAAATGTAAATACGACTACACTTCCTCTTAACTCAAATTTTCTAATCCTTAACTCGTTAACATAATTAGTAAATACGCGTACAGCCTGAACAGAGACGCGGTCCGATAAACAACAACAATGACAACAACAACAACAATAATAATAATAATAATAATAATAATAATAATAATAATAATAATAATAATAATAATAATAATAATAATAATGGACTATACACGTTGTTCTTTTCTACTTTTGTGTCTATAATGTCAAATAACCCAAACTCTCAAAACTGAAAGCTACTGTAAGATCGCTGAGATTTGCGTACATTTTAATAATGAAAGCTCCGCATTGGCATACGGTCTAAAGCGTGACTCTTGAAATGAACTGGATTTCAGGTGAGGGAGAGGTCAGGGTTAGACTTCGATCGGGTGTACCGAGGGAGGTTTTTCCTAAATGGTCTGATACTATCTCTTCACGTAAATGTGGACCTCAACTACACCTTATTCATCTCCACCCAATTTTTGTAAATATTCGGAAATCCCGGACGGGTAGTAGGACGTAGCGCAAAAAAAAACAAAAAAAAACGCATACCAAAGAATCTGCTTCCCGGATACGTCAGCGATCTATCTCGTGTTAAAGTGAGACGTTCCGTAATGTCATTGCCTACAAATAATCTGAGGTAACATTTATTTTAAAAGAAAAAAGTTCTTTAGGACATAAGGTAACAAAAAGAAACGCCTATTGTACTGTTCAGGAAATCCTGATGCCTTGGTATATTCCTCAGGTCGATGTGAATGATTGAGACCCGAATGTTACGGCTAAATGTCGTAATTACGGGAGCGAAGCGAGGTGTGAATGGGTGAAGGTCGAGAGTAACTTCGCCCGGATGTGAACAGTACGGTCTTGGTGACGTCACCTCCAGACGAGGACCTAGGTTTAGAGGAGACGCACAATATTAACTACCTAGCGAGTTATGTGTATTACATTTCCCTTGTGAAAGCCATCCATAAAGTGATATATTATTACTTCTTCAGGAATCTCTCTTTTAAAAACATTAAAATATCATATAAAACCATTCACCTGGACAGAAAATGAGAAACCACATTGTTCTAAAATTAAAAAACCCAACACATCTGGTAGAAAACTGAACAATAGTCCTTTTGTCTGTTTATCTTTAGGATAATGTCAATATTATTTTTGTTTTATTATTAAATTTAAGGGCGTATAGCCCGAACTGGTAGTAAGACGTGGTGCTAAAATATATATATATGCCCTACATATTGAATCTAAAAAAAATATGTTAAAACACAAAAAATACACATCTTGTGGGCCCGTGGTCAAAATGTCAATCTCATTTGCCGGTGTCAAGGAGGTTGGGGTTCAAATTCCAGTTGGGGGTACTGAGAGTGGTTTTTACTAAATGGATCCCCACCCTTTCTCCATACAAATTCAGGTATAAATCTTTTCGATTTTTATTGTCCTAATTCCTATTCCATTAACGTAATTAATATATCCACGAGACCCGCTTTGGTGGTTGAATCCTCCCAAGCCTGTATAGCGTCACTCTCGCAATAGACCGGACTTCCGACGAGGGGAAGATCCGGGTTCGAATTCCTGTCGGGTGAACTGAAAGTGATTTTTACTAATTTTGTTGTATGTCAGTGACATAGTCCTTAGTAAATGTGTGTGGTGGAGAGTGGGGAGGGAGTGCTCTGATGATGAACTGGTTTCGAGAGGGTGGGGTCAACTTCTCCTTTCCCCTAAGCGCTGGAAGCAAGGTTAATATGGTGGTATCGGAGACATGCTCTTAACATTTTCAATTTAATATAAATGGGATCTTCGTGAAACACCAAACTCAAGATGGCGAGAACAATATCAGCGATCAAGTCTACCACTCTCATCGAAAGATGTCATTAAAAGGGAACGGTAAACGATGGTCAACAAGGAAAAATGATGTCTTTTTTTAAAAATATATACAATTGCATTTTTTTTCCATAGATTACTCAGGGGCAGTGGCGTTTATTCAATGGAAGCAAGGGAAGCAATGCTTCCCTAAAATTAAAGAGGGAATAAAGAAAATAAGAGGAAAATAATGTTATAACCAATTACTATAATTAGAAACCTCTCCAACAAGGATACTGTTAATAATGGTTGATATGGCAGCTCTTTTCTATTAGCACTAGCAATTCTTTCTCACTCACACTGACCGGCCAGGCAGCTGGTCTCGCTATTTATTCTGTCATTCGTTTGTTTCCGGGTCTGTCCGGTCCTCATCGGTGAAGAGAATCAGCGTTTCCCTAGGCGAGAATTGGCTCAATTTACTTTCGCGATCGTTGTATAATTGTACTTTATATACTGTTAAAATCTTATTCTTTCGTTGCTTTTAACAATATTTATTGTTTCTAAATATAATTATGGGCATAATATTACAAACTAATGTATTTACCACCAATTTATAGTCATTTTAGTTTTATTTTACAAGAATAATGACGCTTGTTTGATCCTCCAAAGGGAAGCGATTTGTTTCTTTGGTACAATAGTAGAATGACGAGTGCGTCAAGTGCAGCAGTGGAAGAGGAGGGCTGCTGTGTCAAAAATCATAAGTAATATTTTGAAGTGTAGTTTTTCGTCGTGGTCTTTTGACGGAAAAAAAGAAATTAGCTGAAACAGGCAGACACACTCCATTTTTAGGCGCAGCAACAAACAAAAAAACTTTGACATTTTAATACTCAATTTTATGAAAGTGTTTATTAATTATCAGGGTTTTGGGTTGGTGGAAAATTTTATAGTTGACCTTACTATTTACTAACGATAATGGCTTTGTAGAATAAATCCGGATTCAGTGATATTAATAATATTTGCAAAGTTATGAAAAATAATTTTAAAGGTCAAACTTATTTGCAGGCCACAACCCAAAACAAAACATCTACAATAGTAAATTTATCATTCTTATTAGTTGAATTTGAATCACAATAATTGTTTTATATATATATATATATATNTATTATTTAAATATATATATATATATATATATAATTTAATGATTGAGTAATATTTCTAAGGTCGCCAATGAGTTTGTTATATTCCATTCATATTTTGTGTCACCCCCTTCCTTTATTCCCCGTAATACTTTAAACTCTACACACAAAAAAACAAAAAAACAAACAAGGAAGGACCCGTGTGAGTTTCCAATTAAATTATGGTCTATCAGACCACCTTTAATGTAGCCTCACTGCTTCCCTTTGCCCCGAATTGACCACACGCCACTGCTCAGGGACTAGTGAATTTAATATTGTGTAGGGCCTATAGTAATCCTAAAATTATATCTGCGTACCGGAATATCTCCCTTCACATTTTATCAGCAAAAAAATATATTTAAAAATGGGTAGACGAAAAAATAAATAAATGATGTGACTTAGTGGTTCCCTCCTCCTGCCTACCCCCTCTCCTCAAAGTTAAATATAGTCATTATGGGGAAATCAGCGTCAATAAATAATAACCATAAATTCATGTTACATTGTACATTCATATTTAACTATTTCATACTAAATCATAATTATGAATATGTATAAGTAAATTTTATAATTTTTTTTATTAACTTCCTTCAAGACTATCTGGTGAAAATAATAAATACTCAAAGAAAATATAAATATAAATTAAAATTCAAGTCAGAGAATTTTAGTTAAAAAACAAAATACAAGAACAAATTTAATTTTTATCGCTGTCAAAAATCTCAACTTTTTCCACACTTATGATCAATGGCAGTCTGTTTCCAGATTATCAATACATCTTATTAATATATATTTATTGATATCTATTGGTGTAATATCAATAAAAAAAACTAAACGGCCACCTACCACTCCCTTACAATTTTACAGCCTTCCCTGAAAATCAAAAACGCCCCCCAGGGGCCGGTACTGCCCAGTTTGGGAAACAACGAAATACACCACGCTGTCATAGCAGAATTAGAGGAATCCTACCCTGCCGAGATGAAACACAGGACCTTTCTCCCAAGTGAGGAGACACTGATCCTCACAGTCACTGGATAAAGGGCTAGAGATGGAAAGTGGAAGGTTGGCGTCATGTCGCCGGCTAGTCTGGAGGTCAGTGTGGGAGCCTATGCTGGATTATCTCGCTCCACTGGTTGATCGGGTTACCGCATCGCTGTCATCTCATCTCCACAGACTCAGTCTTGGTATGGAAGGGGAAGTGAGCCAAGGGGTGTATTCTTTGCACTGTTTATAATATCATTTTTGCCCAAAATAAATAAAATATTACTTCAGTAGGCCTATATGAATAATTTAATTTAATATTTTATAAATAGCCTCACCAGTTGTTGAACATTTTGCTTGTAAACCTGGACAGGTAGTAAGACGCGGTGATCTTTTTTTTTAAAATATAGGCCTTTTGAATTTTTGTCTGTGACCTAGTGGTCAGAGTTCCTGGCTATAACTCATGCCGTCCCGGGTTCGATCCCCAGCGCTTACAGATTTTCTGTGAGTGGAACGGAGTCAAACTCATCCCCCTGAGGACAAATGAGGAGCTATAATTCATTCACGATAGGTCTTTACCTGGATGACAGTTCAAAAATCATATGTTTAGGTTTTAGGTTACCAACACTTGTAAAAGAACACTGTTTTGTTATGAATGTTAAGTTTTTTAATTACATGTTATATTTTACATTTAAAATAACTTAAACTTAAGTTTTCTCACATTATTTCATTACTTT
>CABFWB010001386.1:0-10277 GCA_902151455.1 Timema bartmani
TGTATTAATTCTAATGTTTGGCATGACTAAAATAAATGAGAAAATGCACAATGGGACCGTTAAATACAAGTATCCCTCGTCATACGCGATATCACTATACGCGTTTTCACCATAACTCAATTAAGAAATAATAAAAATAGCACATGGTCGGCTGTAATTTCGCAGTCACCCTGTGCGGTGGTGACGTGACCTTGAGGACAAATATCTTTACTGTACAGTTCGGTATTAGGGGTGTGGTATTGACAACATTGGATATGCATGGGCAGAAGTTAAACAGTCCTGTATGAAGGGAGTTTAGAAAAATATTTGGCCTGGATTTCTGATTCTCATGTTTTTGATCCTGAACACGAACTTTCCAATTCAAGACATGACATCGTTTACAAAGCAAGATGTTGGATTTGAGGACATAGACCAGGCAAATGTGGATGAATTGCTCCAATCCCACTCAATAGAACTCACTAATGAAGATCTTCTAGAAATGGAGAACGGCATAAAGGATTAAGAAGAAGAGCCCTATGTTGTTGATCTTATCACACAACTTCAACAAAACAAATTGCTGAATTTTGTTAACACATTGACAGTGCAATTAGAATCATTGAAGAGAATGACCCTAACATGGATATAAGTGCCAAAGTTGCCGAAGAAACTGAATTATTTGGCTTGCTACAAAGCACTCTATAGAGAGAGGAAGAATGCTGCCCGTCAGCTAATCCTTGACAAGTTCATCAAAAAAGTTGAAAATCTTCAGTCTAACGACCCAGGGCCTTCACGACAGCAAAAGCTTACAGCCAAGGGATTTCAAGAGAGCAAGAGCTTACCGTCTCACAGCCTTCGGGAGAGTAGGAGCCTACCATCCCAGGGCCTTCCAGAGAGCAATAGCCTACAGTCCAAGGGCCGTCAAGAGAGCAATAGAGTGATAATCCAGATTTGCCAGATCCATTTAATGTATCATGCGATTGAAGATTAACAGTAAGTGTACCTGTATTAATTAGATAAATTTATTAAAAATTGAATTTGTTTACAAATTTCAGGGGATTTAAGATTGACAAAAGGTGTGGCTACCTATAGTACTGTACTAGCTAGATAAATTAATAAAAATTGCATACATTTACAAGCTTTAGGTTTTTATTTACTTTTTTCCTTTGTAGTAATCCCTATCTCACCTGTGTTGAAATCAATTCCCTTTACGCATTTTCGTTTTACGCGATTATTTATCAGAACCGATCAATCGCGTAGTGCGAGGGACAGCTGTATTACATTTCCCTGGTCTTTTTTTAATCTCAAAAATGTTATACTCTATGAAAGCACATGATTATTTTCACACACCCCCCCAACCCCCCAAATAAAAACGTTCCTGCGCCACTGGTTGCAACAGGATTCTAACCATGTAAACAAACACACACTTACACACCCCTTCACAAACAAAATATAACGAACTTATATGATGCTGCTATAACCGTAACTGTTGAATATAATAGCTTTGCTATTTAATCTATTATTATGATAAAGTCGATGGTTCCTATTTTATTGAATAGCAATGGCCTGCTGTCGGCTAACTGTAAAATAATGGCTTCTGGCAGGAGGAGGGTAAGGGGAGGGGTAGCTCACGTATTTCACCAGACGGATTTCATGATTAAACTATTATAAAAAGTTTGTGAGGCGGTAAGTTTATTATTATTATTTGAATTAAAATTTATTTTATAGGTATTATGATGTAATATGAAAAATTATTCACGCCATTAGTGATTTAATATCTGGTAGCCTAATTGTGTTTATTATTTTTTGCGTATCAAGTGTTAATTTGCTCTAGTGTGTGTTGCTGTTTTTGCTTTTTGTTTTTTTAGGGGTATTTATAGTGGATTCTCTAAACCAGCTTATTATAACCAAATTTTATGATAATACAATTATGTCAAACTCGATTTTTTTATTCTTACTGGTATAGAAAGAATCGATCTTAATTTTATGATTCTCGATATATTTTTATTTTTAGCTCTCTATGAAAGTATTGGCAATTAAGAAAACGGCAAAATTCAAAATGAGTAATAATCGATTATCTCTCACATTAGTTTATTTGCCGTTATTTGCTAAATATTTTGGTTCGGTTAACAACTCTGTTTGGTGAGTTTAAAAGACTTGTGTTTTCAATAGTTGTTTATTATACATTTTAAAAATTATTTATAAATGTTTGAATCAGCGAGGCTTTATTTGTTGGTAAAAATACATATTTACTATTGTAATTCCTAATTATTTTATTAATTATATATAATATGCTTTAATACTTGGTAAGATGAATCATTTTCTTTGTCAAAACTAAAAGTTAATACTTTTATTACTATTTACATTTTTTAGTTTGTTTGCTATACTATTAAGTTGAATAAATATGTTTTTATATGAGGCTGGATGCTTGGGAAAATAATGAAATAGGAAATGTTCAAGATTCGAAATCGAGAATAGAAAAATTGAGCTTGAACTTAAGAATCATAATCGATAAAATCAGCTATCGTTACGTATCTAGTGATAAATAAATTGTACGATACACTCGTAAGTACTTTCTCATATAGGCCTACATCATATCTAGGAAATAGCTTTTTTTTAAATCTGTTTTTAGTACATTACTCTTCAATTACTAATTCTCTAAAAAAACAAGTATGAAAGTGTTATTTATGGTGTAAAACATTTCCCATATACCCATTCTGAACTAAATTGTTGAAAGTAATTTCTGAACATTTTAAAATGTTCATAAATCAGTCATCATTAAACTACCCTTGAATAAATTTGTATCCAGAAAAACAAGCACCCAGTGTTGTTAGCGATGTCAAACATTCCAGAACCATCCATTTACAACAAAATCGTTTAAGACGTTTCAGAAAAATTTTGAATTTTCAAAAAAATCATCAGTAAACTACATTTAATTCTCTAGAAAAAATTAAAATTAAAATCTCAACTCGAGGCATGATCACATTACATCTAAATATGAAGTTTGAACCAAAATTCGCCATACCACTTCAGGTGAAGAAGACCCAGCTAGACAGACAAACGAAATTGTAAAACCCACTTTTTTTTTAGTTTGAGGGCCACATAAAACGTAAAGATTCATCTTAATTTGGATGTAGAAAATGTTCAATTTTTCAAAATTCTTTCTCTATGAGAAAGATCTTGAGAAATTATATTTTTTTCTCAATCTTTTTAACTATTAAAAATTAATTTTGCGTAGTTTTTCACCGCAGTACCCGTCAGGATAATAAGAGTACATTATTTTTGTCAGCACGTTTTACTACCCATTCGGTTTATAAGCCTATATACTAATTACGCTAATGTGTTAGGTATTAAGAAGGTTGAATTTAGAGGAAGTGTACCCACATTTATGCGGAGGGTGGAAAACCATTTAGGAAAAACCACCCTCAGTACACCCGGCTGGGATTTGAATTCCAATCTGCCTGGCTTCGGCAATCTAGTCTATTGCGAGAGTAGCGCCTTAAACCATGCGGCCACCGAAGCGGGTACGTATACATTAATCGCGCTAGTGGAATAGGGATGAAATTAGAGTTTTAGAGGAATTGGACTTGAGTCTGCTTAGAGGGAGAGTGGGAAACAATTTAGGGAGGAAAAACCCTCAGTACACCTCACAGAGTTTCGAATCCCGATCTCCCAGCCAGCACGAGAGTTGCGCATTAGACGATGAGACCACCGATGCGGGTTATAATTTAGTAAATGCGAATGTCTGACACCCTAGCTCAGTTGGTAGCACGTCTGCCTACTGAGCTAAGGTTACCAGGTTCGAATCCTGGCATGGCCTAAAAATGTATCATTGAAGAAATGTTGGTTTACCCTTTCATAGTGACGAATCAACGGCTGTTGTGTTGTGTATATTATATATTTAAGTTTAAGTTTATAAGTCGTGTTAAATATAAAAGAAAATGTTAAATGTATTACCAGGGAAATTCTATCTTGACTCGTTGTTCCATGAAGGGTATGAAAACGATCGTCATCTCCGAGTGACCTGAAGGGTTCTCGAAATATGATCTCCCACGCCAGGTTCCCCTGCATTAATCTCTCATAACGGAGCTAGTATCGGATTTACGAGAGTTAAACTCTCCCGCCCTTTCAGCAATCAATTTCCCAAATGGATTTCAAGGTTCGGAGGCTTGTTATTATTAATTTCACCAACTTCCGTGCCGAACATCCCTCCCTTCAGCCATGCCGTAAGCACTAACGAGTCGAGAGCGCATTCTGCTGGGCTCTACTGTAACCACAAAGGGGGAAAAACCACGGGAACATTTAACGACCTGATGACTAATCTTTAGCCTCTTCTGATTAGTTTCACTCGGAGCTTTTAAAATAAAAAGTAAAAACTCGTTAAAAATTGAACGCAATTTTATTTGTAATTGTCTTTTTAATAATATTTATTGCAGCCCCCAGTGGTGGGATACAAGTCATAAGTTTTGCACTAGACTGTAGGCCTATTGTCGATGACGGGAACGTTGAGGTTCGAATCTAGGCTGGGTGTATTTGACTGTTGTTTTCCACGTATTGTCCATCACTTAAGTTTACCCCCTCCCTCTATAAAATAAAATGAATAGAGTATATTTTTCTCCAAATTATCTTCCCAATCACCTTATCGGGTGGCCGGCCTCTTAGTCTACTAATTTAGAGGTCCTGAGTTCGGTTCCCTGTGGTACCATAAGTATTTTTGCCGAAGGAGAATTGTTCCTATAGTCATCATGATCTGGTTAATTAGACTTAAGCTTCTACCGGCACCATATAATCACCATCATTATCATTTTAGCGGGGTAAAGTAACCACACCACAGGATACCCCAGCCTCAGAAGATTGGTTACTTATCAGCCACTGCCAGTAGAAGACCAAGAATGCTTGACCGACAAACTCTGATGGCATACGCTAAAGAAAACCTATAGGATGTCATATTTATTACATAAAATATTATTATTTTTAGCGCCGCGTTTTACTATCCATTCGGGTTATACGCACTTACGCTAATGTGTAATGGTAGGGTGATTGCGAGATGAAATAGAGGACCTACAGTTTTACGTGGGATCCGAACCACGGTGTAGGCCTGGAATTCGACACATTCACAAGTTGTGATTAATACACACCTTGTCAGAGGTAAAGGAAGGGTTTGGAAATCAGATAAATCTGTGCTGGGACCGAGGATTGAACCCTGTACCCCCAGCACAGAAGTCTGACACCTTACCCCTAGACCGCCGGGTCACCTATATAAAATACACTAAAAGATTTGACACCACCTTGTGTTATTATATTAACAGGGTTTTACTGTATGATAAAATCTTCTGTTCATACTGTACGAATAAAATTTTAACTGCTCCGTATGTTCAGCCTAATTTTCCAGATCCTGCCATTTTCTTTGGAAAAAACCCTAGCAAATGTTCTATAGTGTAAATGTTCGGGCTTCTTAAATTAACCAAGCTAATTATGGGGTGAGGAGGGTAAATTTTAAATAAGTATATCAGCACTCCTCAGAAGAAAAATAATTGAGAACCATTAATTAGAAACAAAAACAAAACAAAAATTCCTAGATCGGGACTGAAACTTTGCCTACGGAGTACAGATTGCAAAGCCCTACACCAACCCTGGCTGGAGGAAAATTATAACGACAGTTAAGTTAAAACTTGTGCACAATGTTGTAAAAGGTTTCTACAAGAGTTTCAGAGCATAAAATAATTGCTCCACCCCCACACCCCCCAATAAAAATAAGTATTGTTTGTTGTTACGACCCTTTGTAACACAAAATGCACTTGAAACAATTGCCAATAAAAACTGTCTACTGTTCTCTTTGTACTCTAAGCGAAAAAATAAAAAGTCGACAGAAATATGTTTTGTATAGTTTCATTGGGTTTCCTCCCCCCTTGCTATCCTTTATTTGATTGCGTCTGATAGTGAACTCTTCGTGTTTTGTTTATTGATACATTAAAGCCTTTTTATAGTTATCGCTCTCCCCGTCATTTCTCACAGAGATATTGAAATTACTCTGTGAACGAGAGCATACAACGTAGAAATAAAAGTCTGCATCTGACCATTCTTGGGAAACTTCTAGAAGGTTTCATTTATATGTCCCAGCTCCACTGATTTTGTCTCATCTTTGTTTATATCAGACTCATCTGGTCTAAGTTTGCTGGTGACGTTGGAGATCAGGGTTCGATTCATGATCAGGTGCAATGAGGACGGTTTTTTCCTAAATAAGCATACATGTATTATATTATTATTTATTATTATTATTACGTGTTCTGTCTTAAGACAGGTCCATTCCTTTTGTAAGTGAGCTTATACCGCCACTACGCGCTGTCCTTTGCCTCCTCCTTCAGCCCCCAGAATTTTCTTCTTTCTTTCAAGTCATCTAATATTTGAATCCTCCTTATTCCTAAGCTCCTCTTTCCCTGAACCTTTCCTTCTATGGCATCATGCAGAAGACAGTTCCTCCTAAGGACGTGTCCGATCCACTTGTCTTTGTACCGAAAAATCACATTCAAAATTGTTTTCTTCTCGCCCATTCTTCTTAGGACTTCTTCTTTTGTAACCCTGTCTGTCCACTTTATCTTCTCAAGTCTTCTCCAGCACCACATTTCAAAGCTCCCCAAGTATTTCTTTTCCATCTCCCTAAGATTCCAAGTTACTGCTCAATACAGTGCGATGCTCCAAATGTAGCATTTCATGTAGATATATGTATTTATATATTAAATGCACAAGAAAACAAATAAATAACTTATTAAATATTTATAACTCTGCACACAGAAAGATAAATTAATAATTGGGCATGGGATTTAGTTATGTTCATTTTACTCGAATTGAATATTCGATTTGCACTTATTGTTGGTCTTATTAGTTTAAAATATTAAAATCTGGGTGGCGATTCATTTAAAATTTATATCAGCTTTTCCGTTGCCGTTTTTTTTATCACCTCGCCTTGCTACCTGTTCAGGTTGTACGCATATATTATAATCACTTTTCTGGGGTAGGGATCAGGAAGGAAGCATTTTAGAGGTTATCTACCCGTATTTGCGGGACAACCATTTAGAGGGGGGAAAAATCCCTCAGAAGACCCGACCGGGATTTGAGCCCCGATCTCTCCGTCATCAGAAGGCCAATCTAGCACGAGAGTGATGCCTTAGACCATTCGGTCACTGAAGTGGATTGTTTTCTGTTGTTGTTGATGATTTAATCTTATCCTCAAGTATAAATCTGATACCAAGAAACACTTATCTCCAACAAAAGAGAAGAGGAAATAAAAGAATAAGGGCTCAGTAAATCTATGCTGCTGCCTCTAGAGTAGATAAGTAAGAAGTATCTTGTTTCTAGTGTCCTCGGTTTTTAGGAGGATACAATTTCTGCTTAAGATACATAGCCGTTGTTCTGTCTCTTACTACCCGTCCATGTTAGGGGGTAACGCCGGGCCTCTTGTTCCGCTCGTTTGGGCTGGTTCGAGACATAGTTCTACCCCTCCCCTCGTGGCGGTACACATCGGCCCGGATTCTCTCCCGATATGAGAGTGTAGAAAAGGGGACCTGCAGGTCTTGTGGAGAAAAACTGATTTATCTTCTCACCTCTCAATTAACTGTTGCCAAATCTCCTCGCCCTCAGTTGTGTCGGGGGGTGGTGTGTTGGGTTAAGAAGGGGCTACTGGCAACCTCGACTAACCAACGTTGCAAAACTTTTATTATATTTTAGGGGATAATTACCACACTAAAATGAGAGAATGACAAAGCTTTTTTCCCAATAATGGCCATGCAGCTACCTCAGAGATGATATCTAGTGTAGTAGAGGTAAGTGTTCCCAAAATGCTCGCTGCGTGCGCCTGGAAGGTACGGCCTTGCTCGAGGTCAGCTTAGAGGAGCCTTGTGACGGGGTGTTTCTTCCCTGTAGCACGAGAGTGACGTCTTTTACCGGTGCTATTCAGCCTTTTTTGTTCTCGTACCCCTAGATAAAGTTTTTTTAATACCGAGTCTTACTAACCGTTCAGTTTATACGCTAATATATTAATTACGTTAGTGGTTTTAATGATTAGGGATGTTATATTAATAGAAAGTGTACCCGCATTTGCGTGGAAAGCCATTTTGGAAAAACCACCCTTAGTACACCCGACTGAGATACGAACCACGATCTCCCCGTTATCGGCAGTTCAGTCTACTGCGAGAGTAGCGCGTTAGACCACGTGGCCACCGAAGTGGGTTCATAGGAATGTTAATTAAATCTTTCCCACTGCTGGATGTAAAGATACACAAGGCACTAAACACAAATATAGCACAATTTCTATCGTGCCTCAGAAAGCGCCATTGGCCGCGGGAATACAAACCACACATGACAACATAAATAACATAAATGGCGGCTTTCGTTCAACGGAGAGTTAACGCTGAAACTACTGGCCTCAGGGCTAATATTTTATCGGCTTTCAGTACCAGGCATTATACCGCAGCGCCGAGGTATATCAACGATTTATTGGCCTTGTTTTTACAGTTGTTAAAGCTACAGTTCAAAATAATAAGATCTTTAGAGAATACAAATATATTTTTGTGACACCCACATTGATGAAATTTCATCATATTACTAGTATAACTTTATAGGTATAGATAATATCCATCAAAAGTGACAGCCGTGGAATACATCAACTGTCGTATGAACACGTGAAAGTAGATCCATTTAATTTTTCTAGGTGTCTTATGCAAATTGGACTATGATAAGCTGACCCTATATTTTATTTCAATTTATTTGAAAAATTTAACGTGCACGTTCTAAACCGACTGATTATATCAGCACACGAGAATTTCTATGAGTGAGAGCGAAAGGGCCTACCAATTGTTTTTTTCTGGAAATATATTTTCACCAACCTTCCAGGGGTTTTCTACATGCCACAATCGACGATGGCTTTACTTCCCCTCCAAAGGAAGTTGTGCTACGGATTTTTATTGCTCAAGAAAAATCCATTGACACAGGCTGGGTTTGAACCTACATATATCGGGTCCAGAGACGAGCACTTTACCCCAAAACCATCGAGGTCGGCCTGACCCTATATCTTACTAAATATCTGATTGTAAATTGTAGTCAATTAAAAAATCTAAATATTGTATTCATACTAGATTAAATTAATATTTATTTAGCTTCTTTTCATAAACACATTTCTGAAGCATTATAAGTTATAGTTTTATTTTTTATATTTAGCACCCCGTCTTACTAACCATTCGGGCTATACGCTTAAGAACTAATTACGCTAATAAATTAGGAATTGGGAAGGTTGAATTTAGAGGAAGTGAATCCACATTTGCGTGAAGGGAGAGTGGATAAACATTTAGGGAAAACCACCCCAGTTCACCCGACTGAGATTTGAACCTCGAGCTCCCCGTCCTCGGAAATCTGTCTGGCTCAACACGAAACTAGCGCGTTAGCCAACTACGCCACCGAGGTGGGTTATGGTGATATTACTGTACGTAAGCTTCGAAAACTTCATGTTTGTTTCAAATATTATTCGGGTTTAATTTCAACTCTAAAAATAAAATTGGTATTTTTATAATTTTATGCTGTATCACAATTAAATGTTCACGTAGCAAAGATCTAAAAACACAACAAAACTATTTTTTTATAGTAACATAATTTATAAACTTATGATGGAATATTTAAATTATATCTAAAATATAGCATTTTTGTAACTTATGTTTAATGCATAAAGTCATTAATTATACAAAATAAAATATTAATTTTAATATTCAAACCTCGATTCGGCTTAGGAAATATTTTTTACAATTCGGTTCAGCTTCGCTTTGAATTGGTTCTCTGTTTCACTTCATATTTGTCTCACCAGTTCTCGTCCAGTTTATATGCTCCATGGTTTATACCCCCCTCCCCTATCTCTCCTTCCCCCTCTACGCCTTAGAAGCGTTGTTTGAGCAAAGGGTGGGCTCCTTTTACACTACTCAGAGCACTCTTCTCGCAGATGTTATCTGACCGAAACAGGAGAGCTACCTCGGAGCAGTGTAGGATGAACTGTTTTTGGTTTGGAAGAGGATGACAGGAGGAGGGCGGAACTGCCCGCCACTTCACGTTCAACGGTAAATCGCTCGGAACTCCTCTCACCCCACCCCACCCCCCCTTATAGCCCGAACTCTTCAACCCCGCATCACTCCAAGCGAGATAAGAAGCGACGGCAGGAAAGACGTTAATAAAGTTTGTTCCTTCTTACTTGGCATTGAAAGTTCTTGTCACTTCTTATGACAGGCTACGCAATTTTTCCACCAATATTCTTTAGCTTTTTT
>CABFWB010001386.1:15519-29729 GCA_902151455.1 Timema bartmani
CCAGAAATCGAAATTTTAATACGAAGTGTTGACCCTTGTGGAAGACATTAAACTGTTTGAAATGCTCTTAGGTGGACAAAGATGCGCCTCTTTTATCATTGATTCTATATCATTGTATATTATTTTATGCATGTTCTTATGTGGAGTGGTGATGATACAATGTACATTATCCGTTCAGAAATCTTACGAGTTTATAGAAAGAGAGAGAAAGTCTGTGCGGTTCGCCGTACCATTTATTTTAAAGTATTAAGTTTAACATAAATATTATTAAGAGTTTAACTTAAGTATCCAGGAATCGGTTAAGATTTTTAGCACCTATCTTGCTTCTCGTTTGTGTTATACTCTTATGCACTAATTACGCTGGTGGTTTTAGGGATTAGGAAGGCTATATTTATAAGAAATGTACTCTCATTTGCGTGAAGGGAGAGTAAAATACCATTTTGGAAAACCACCCTCACTACACTCGGCTGAGATTAGAACCTCGATCTACCTGACATCGGCAGCCTAGTCTATTGACAGAGAAGCGCGTTATACCACGAGGCCACTGAAGCGGGTTAATCGGTAAGGTGTTTTAGAGAAAATGCACCCGCATTGACGTGGATAGGGGGATGGGATGTAAAGCAACAGTAAAATGTGTTATGACTGCTATAAGATTTTATCCCATGATTTATGGTACTAAAACTGTGTTGAGTGATAACTATTACCACTGTTGAGGCCCCATTGTTTTAATGTGGATCATGTACACTCCGTTTACTCTTAAAGAGGAAGCAGTCTTATCTTTAAGGATTACACTACGGCCTAGCTCATGTGATTGGTCAAGGTAAGACTGCTATCCAGGCCTGTGGAGTTGGAGTCGGTAAAAATGCAATGTATGTAATCATTCGTAACATCTAATTCCATTCTTAAGACCTGATGATGGCGAAACGCTGAAACATGTAGTCGTTCAAGACCTACGATGACGTAGTCTTCTTTTAAATAAGGAGACGGGATCCACAAAAACTACAGATAAGGAATGTTAAACTTTTTATTATAAATCAACTCTATCATGTGCATAAGAACTTAATATTTCAAGCATCTTTAAAACTCATAAATTTAATATTATTAATCTAATATAAGAGTAACTTTTTACTTTCTCTCTATCTTACAGGTAGAGAAAGTATGGTGATCGTCAAAAAAATCGAACTCGAGATTTTGATGAATTTTGACGTTTCATGACTTCCTGAATCCGAAAAAGTGGTTTTTGAATTTCCGTCTGTCTGTCTGTCTGTCTGTCTGTCTGTACCTCCAACTAGAGCCTAAACTATTTTACCGATTGAGCTGAAACTTGATATCTAGGGTTTTCATAGGGTTGCCCCGAGGGGTTTTTGGAATTGGATATCTACCCCTAAAATTAAGGGTAGTTTACTGAAGGGAAAAAAGAGAAAAAGTCGATTTTCTCAAAATCGGCTCTAACGATTTTGATTAAATTTCATTTATGAACATTAATAAATATTCCAAACAAAATGGCTACTCTCAATATTTCGGCAAAATGGCTTTAAGGGCTCCGGTCTGATGCGTAAATTAACATTTTTTATAATAGCTCCGAAACTATTTGAGATATGAAATTACTTAGCATTACAAATATGTATATATATTTATAATACAAATATTTTATTCGAAACATATTTTTATAAAATCAATAATTTTCAATCTATACGCAATTATATATATATTTTTAGCTTTTTGGACATTAAAGCTTAAGTATTGCGATCGTAAAAAAAACTAACCTGAAATGTTGATGGATGTCGACGTCTCATGACCCCCCGAACCCTAAAAAATAGTCTTTGCAATGCCGTCTGTCTGTGTGTCTATTAAAACTTAAAATTAAGGGTAGTTTACTGAAGGGCAAAAAGAGAAAAAGTCGATTTTCTCAAAATCGGCTCTAACGATTTTGATTAAATTTCATTTATGAACATTAATAAATATTCCAAACAAAATGGCTACTCTCAATATTTCGGCAAAATGGCTTTAAGGGCTCCGGTCTGATGCGTAAATTAACATTTTTTATAATAGCTCCGAAACTATTTGAGATATGAAATTACTTAGCATTACAAATATGTATATATATTTATAATACAAATATTTTATTCGAAACATATTTTTATAAAATCAATAATTTTCAATCTATACGCAATTATATATATATTTTTAACTTTTTGGACATTAAAGCTTAAGTATTGCGACCGTAAAAAAAACTAACCTGAAATGTTGATGGATGTCGACGTCTCATGACCCCCCGAACCCTAAAAAATAGTCTTTGCAATGCCGTCTGTCTGTGTGTCTATTAAAACTTAAAATTAAGGGTAGTTTACTGAAGGGCAAAAAGAGAAAAAGTCGATTTTCTCAAAATCGGCTCTAACGATTTTGATTAAATTTCATTTATAAACATTAATAAATATTCCAAACAAAATGGCTACCCTCAATATTTCGGCAAAATGGCTTTAAGGGCTCCGGTCTGATGCGTCAATTAACATTTTTTATAATAGCTCCGAAACTATTTGAGATATGAAATTACTTAGCATTACAAATATGTATATATATTTATAATACAGATATTTTATCCGAAACATATTTTTATAAAATCAATAACTTTCAATCTATACGCAATTATATGAATTTTTTTAACTTTTTGGACATTAAAGTTTAAGTATTGCGACCGTAAAAAAAAACTAACCTGAAATGTTGATGGATGTCGACGTCTCATGACCCCCCGAACCCTAAAAAATAGTCTTTGCAATGCCGTCTGTCTGTGTGTCTATAAAAACTTAAAATTAAGGGTAGTTTACTGAAGGGCGAAAAGAGAAAAATTTGGTTTTCTCAAAATCTGCTCAAACGATTTTGATTAAAATTCGTATCTAGGCGTTGATTAAGATTATAAATAAACTGGCTATTTTCATTTTCCTATGAAAATGATTTTTAGGGTACTTTACAGAAGCGTTAATTTCCGTATCTCCACAACTATTTGAGAAACTAAACAACTTATCATTGCAAAATTGTAGGACTATTAGAAATAAAAAACTTTTATTTGACATATATTTTTATAAAAGCAACAGTTTCTGAGATATTTGCAAATATATTAATACAATTTTGTGAGCTTTAGTTGTAAACATATACTACTTAAGTCTTAACGCAATAATTCTCCAATGCCATAGAGTAATTAAATATAAGTATCTAAAAAAGTATGTTATTTTTCCTTAAATCTCTTAGGAGAAATGTTTGCATAGCAATGATCTATCTCCATTTTAGACTCAATAGTCAATATTTACATTTTTTATTGGTCAAAATGTATAAATGAATAATTAAATATCAATGCGATGACTTGAAGATCTGCAACACCTTATAAAATGTTAAAATTTTAACCAGAAATCGAAATTTTAATACGAAGTGTTGACCCTTGTGGAAGACATTAAACTGTTTGAAATGCTCTTAGGTGGACAAAGATGCGCCTCTTTTCTCATTGATTATATATCATTGTATATTATTTTATGCGTGTTCTTATGTGGAGTGGTGATGATACAATGTACATTATTCCGTTCAGAAATCTTACGAGTTTATAGAAAGAGAGAGAAAGTCTGTGCGGTGCGCCGTACCATTTATTTCAAATACTTTTTTCATAAAAATTTGTTCTGGATATTACTATTGCATTTATATGTTTAAGTAACTTTTAAACTTTAAAACATATTCATCTACTTTTCTGTTCACTAACTAGAAAGCTATACTTTATATTTTAAAGTATTACATGTTATATAATTTAATTATTAATTTTAAATAATTGTTTTTCATCACAATTTTTTCGTTTATGTTTTGTAACTTTAATTTTGATATTTAAACACGGACCTTAACTTTGTATTTAATATATTTCATTAACTTTTTGATCTCAAACATATCCACCTTTTTATAATCTTCACAATACTAGAATAAAATATTTTTATAAGATATGAGTTAACTGTCAATTATGACTTTATAATCTTTTATTGTTCCTGTGTTTAACATTTTCACATTCTCAATTTTACTTCTCCTTCCTTAGCAAATTTGTTACTTGTTTTTATTATTAACTTATTTAACCTTATCTTGACTATTTGACGTAAAGTTATTTACATACAATATTAAGTTACTTTTGAATGTAAGATTTAAGTATTATTTCCTTATTTTTCAATCGTAAATTCTCCTTACCCCAAATAATTATGAATATTTTTTTTTAATTACCGACCCCGACAACGGCTTCAAAGTATAAAACGTATATTTTTATAACAATATACCGTATAGTAAATATGTTATTTTAATTTTATGCTTTTTTATTTTTTAGTTTGTAATTTTGATTGATAAATTTATTCAAATATAAATTCACAATGTCAAAGAAGCTTCCCATAAAGTAATCTTTATTGGAGAATTTTACTGCGATAAAATGTTTATTACTAATTAATATAAATTAGCCATTTATAAAGGAGTCGAATGCTTATAGTACTGACTCCACAGACCTGCAGTGCTACCCTTCAGGGTAAACGGAGTGTATATTTCCCCGCTTTTGTGTAAAACAGTGTTTTTTCAGTTTTCATGTCAAAAAAATATTAACTTCACATGGTGATATCAACAGTTGTTGAATATCTGTCAAGTGATTCCTGGAAATTAATGAAAACTTTTTCTCTCTATTCAAAGAGTTGGTCATCTGATGCTGCTATGCTCATGACAGATATTTGACAATATGTTGACGTCACCATATGAGGACCATTAAACTCTGTGTTTTTACTGGATCAACATTTTATTTATTTTGTCCAAAAAACTGTTTTTTTTTTTATAAATAATGCAAAAACACTGTTCTTAACTCGCGTTCCTTACATCCCCAACTTAATGCATGTAGTCCAATTTTCTACTCCAGTGATGCCCAACCTATTTTGTTTGGAAGACTATTTCGTAAGATCTCGGGGAACCCCTGCCAGGCTGACACACATTATTAGGTTCAACAGAGGTATGTTACAAAATAGACGTATGATACAGTAGTGTTGGTAAATAATAATTAACGCATACTTTTGAATAAAATATTTCAAGAGTGAGTATTTATTGCCTATTTCTATTTACTAATTACTGCTCTTCGGTACTTGAACTTTGCTAGTAAATATTCTTACCGACCTCACTTTCAACATTATTACCAACATTCTTCTCTTCATCTTCAGATACATGAGTTCTCTTGACATAATATTTCCACTTTATCCAAAAAATATGGTCATATAAACAAAATGCAAACTTTTGCAAATTCACGCGGAACCCTGGTTGGGAATCACCGCTCAAACTAAACAGTTTAACTACCCCCTCTCCTCCCCCTATTACTACCCTTTTACACCTTCAACCCAACACAAACCTCTTTACATTACCACCAACATAATGAGAGACTTGTAGAGTCACGTGTTACATACAACGTGAACAAGAGAGAGGAAGAAGGAGGTTTGAAAATTAATTATTTTTCTTTTCCTGAAAAAAGGTTTTTTTTACGTGAGCTGGTTTTGGAATTTGATTTAAAAAAATTAGGTTGAAGTGCCCTCTTTATATAAGGCTTTCTTTTAGTTGTGTAATGCACATACAAATATTAATATCCAATATTTGTTAACATTTTAGTTAATGTTTTAAAAGGCAAGCAATAGTTTGATTATTAAAGTCTGGGACTTTTCTTGCATTAAGTAATTAATTAATTTAAGATATATATATATGTGTGAAAAATTACATATACACACACATATAGGCGTATAACCCGAACGGGTAGTAAGACGCAGTACTACATATATATTATTATATATCTACGACTAAACATATATGACTATATATATAGCTAATTTGAATAATTAAAACTTATATGTAATATAATGTTAAATGGCTGTTTGCAAAATTAAAAAGTTTGTCATATACATATATCGCATAAACCTTTTAATTTTCCAAATAGCCACTCAACAGAATTAAAGAGGGCTAGTTGTTGATATGAAGCTTAGCCTATTTTGTTTACACTATACTCTACTTTCGTTCAGTCTTTTATAGATATAAATATTTTTTTATATTTGTTAAAGATAATTGTATATTTGATGGGGTCAATGATTAAACATTTAAACTATCAAAACTACACTATGGAGACTGTCTTATAAATAAATCTTTAAAATATTCTGAAGTACATAATAAAGTTTTGGGAGCTGAAGGAGGAGTCAGAGGACAGGGTGCATTGGCGGTATAAGTTCACTTACAAAAGGAATGTGTCTGTCGTAAGACAGAACACGTAGTAATAATAATTAAAGCATTTATTTAAGTAGCTTTTATGCCAATTATTTAAAATCTTGAACCTGTAATTCGCTTAGTCAAATAATATTTTAATTAGACTGCAACGACATTCGCCTGAAGGGAAAATGGGAAATCCCTTAGGTTGAGAGGATACCAACCAAATATTGAAACAACTAACCAATCCAGCTAACAGTACGCCTACTTATACTACACGCCCAGCCTCAGCGCCTATAAGCTATCCAGCCTAGGAGGGGTGTTGACTGACAGCCAGTATAGGCGACCAGACCAAACCATAATTATGATCTGCTAGATAAATTTTGAGCTGCTCTAACGTTTTGCAATCAAAACCTCCCCAACCAACAATTTGTGTTTAATTTATTTTTATTTTAAGCGTTTTTAAATTATTTAAATACGAACTTTTGAAAATAATCGTTTGGATTTTTTTTTTTTTTGTGGAAACGGAGTATATGATTCACTTAAAAATGTGTTACAAACGAGAGCTTATAAAAGGCTGCCTTATCTTCAAAAATTATTATGGTGAACCGGATGAAATCAGAGTGGTTGATGACGTCATAAAAACAATTTTCAGTTGTATTCATGAGCATGTGTTTACAAAATAAAAACCTTTTATTTTGAAACCAACGTTTTGTGTGTCTCGTTCTCTAAGTTATAAAAAAACCTATTTATGTTGGTGGCCAGTTTTAAGACGATACAAGCGTGGACATAATACTTTTTAATTAATTTTTAATGCACTTTAATATCTTCATATAACCATGAAAAAAAAATAGTAGGATTATTAATATATTTTGTTTTTTCAATTTGTTACGAAAATCCAACTATAGAGTAATCCTTAGATAAATATTAATTATTAAAAAAGTTTATTAACTTTGATTGATTAGAGTATTACAAATAAAATAGTAATTGTTTCCACATAGGTTGACATTATTGACTTTCAATCAATATTTGCAATTAAAACCTTCTGCTAGCTATCACCACCTCTCGCACGGTGGAGAGACTTTAGATATTTACGAATAGAATATTAGGACGAACCCTTATTTAAATACAAAACATCTCCTTCATTATCACCTAGAATCAAACCAGGGTCCCTTGAGATCTTTGGTTGACCTCTCTACCAACTATTCCAAGGGGTCGATCAATTAATTTGTTTAAAGAACAAGTGATTGTGTTACTAAACAAAAACTTTCCCAACAGCGCCATCATTTCCCTAAACTATTGCGACACTATAAAAGCCATCGATGGTAGTGACGCAATAGAGTTATATCCGTACCAACAAAATAATTGTCCCCAGTCCCGCAGAAATAATGTTGAAAAAAATTTCTCCCAAGTCCCGTACTTTATAGCCTACTGTTGAATAATGTATTTAGCCCATTAGGATAATTACAACGAGCTATGGGTGTGGTCATAAGTCCAGAGCTGCCAAATGTCAGTTCGTGTCTGCCACCATAGTTCACTTCTGTTTATAATTGTGTACATACTTATCTTGTTATATATAATCTATATATATATATACAACCTTTTATATGTGCTATCTATGAGCAAGTTAAATTTACTCTAAAGGAACAATTAAAGGGGTGTGAATATTAAGAAAACCACCAGTGTTCATCTGGAAAAAGTATAGAAAGTCAAACTATAGAAAAAATATCTATAATACAAAATACAAAGGCTTATAATTAAATCCCGGCTCACCATTCTGGTTTTTATTTTTATTATTGGGGCTTAAAGGCACCCCAAAACAAAGGCTATTAGTACCCTTCCTTATTTGGAGTCAAGAGTGCTAACCTTCCTTATAACAATGCACACGGAACCCGCCTCGGTGGCGTAGTTGGCTCACGTGCCAGTCGTGTTGAGCTAGACCGCCGAGGACGGGGAGATCGAGGTTCGAATCTCGGTCGGGTGAACTGGGGGTGGTTTTTCCTAAATGGTTTTCCACTCTCCCTCCACGCAAATGCGGGTTCACTTCCTCTAAATTCAACATTTCCAATTCCTAATCCATAAATTAGGCAGGAACCCTGGTTTCCGCGTTGGTTTTTAAAGTAGGTAGGAACTCTGGTGTCCGCGTTGGTTTTTAAAGTAGGTAGGAACTCTGGTGTCCTCATTGGTTTTTAAAGTAGGTAGGAACTCTGGTGTCCGAGTTGGTTTTTAAATTAGGTAGGAACTCTGGTGTCCGCATTGGTTTTTAAAGTAGGCAGGAACTCTGGTGTCCGCGTTGGTTTTTAAAGTAGGTAGGAACTCTGGTGTCCGCGTTGGTTTTTAAAGTAGGTAGGAACTCTGGTGTCCGCGTTGGTTTTTAAAGTAGGTAGGAACTCTGGTGTCCGCGTTGGTTTTTAAAGTAGGTAGGAACTCTGGTGTCCGCGTTGGTTTTTAAAGTAGGTAGGAACTCTGGTGTCCGCGTTGGTTTTTAAAGTAGGTAGGAACTCTGGTGTCCGCGTTGGTTTTTAAAGTAGGTAGGAACTCTGGTGTCCGCGTTGGTTTTTAAAGTAGGTAGGAACTCTGGTGTCCGCGTTGGTTTTTAAAGTAGGTAGGAACTCTGGTGTCCGCGTTGGTTTTTAAAGTAGGTAGGAACTCTGGTGTCCGCGTTGGTTTTTAAAGTAGGTAGGAACTCTGGTGTCCGCGTTGGTTTTTAAAGTAGGTAGGAACTCTGGTGTCCGCGTTGGTTTTTAAAGTAGGTAGGAACTCTGGTGTCCGCGTTGGTTTTTAAAGTAGGTAGGAACTCTGGTGTCCGCGTTGGTTTTTAAAGTAGGTAGGAACTCTGGTGTCCGCGTTGGTTTTTAAAGTAGGTAGGAACTCTGGTGTCCGCGTTGGTTTTTAAAGTAGGTAGGAACTCTGGTGTCCGCGTTGGTTTTTAAAGTAGGTAGGAACTCTGGTGTCCGCGTTGGTTTTTAAAGTAGGCAGGAACTCTGGTGTCCGCGTTGGTTTTTAAAGTAGGTAGGAACTCTGGTGTCCGCGTTGGTTTTTAAAGTAGGCAGGAACTCTGGTGTCCGCGTTGGTTTTTAAAGTAGGTAGGAACTCTGGTGTCCGCGTTGGTTTTTAAAGTAGGCAGGAACTCTGGTGTCCGCGTTGGTTTTTAAAGTAGGTAGGAACTCTGGTGTCCGCGTTGGTTTTTAAAGTAGGCAGGAACTCTGGTGTCCGCGTTGGTTTTTAAAGTAGGTAGGAACTCTGGTGTCCGCGTTGGTTTTTAAAGTAGGCAGGAACCAGGTTGCTATAATATTGACTTTGTAATTATGAATAAGTTCAAGGAAGTGTTATGTAAAAGAAGGTATGGATTAATTGAATAAATATTATAGGCCTATATAGAAATTAACTAGCTTTAAGAGTTTTTAAATTGTATTCCTGAAAATAAACTGATATAAGTACATATAGCATAATAAAATGTCGCCAAAAGAAATGAAGATGCGGACCGTTATAAATTGACACCCTACTGGGGTCTTTACTGGATGCTATACTATTTAAATGCTTATGCTTTTACCATTACCCTTTATTCATGTAATTAGATTTTGTTAAATATTATTTTTGTTTTCTATTTTTAGTGAATATTTATTTGTATGTATCATTATTTATACATGATTGTTTATTTTATTTTGTTAACCACCCGGGGAGGGGGGGTCTATCTGGAGAACTCTTGTTAAAGAGAAATAGAAAATAATGGTTGGGGGTAAATGATGTTTGTTGGGGTGATGGTGAGTATACTATTGGTGGGGTGGGTATGATATGTGATGGTTGGGGCGGGGTGTGGGGAAGTTTATGGGGTTGTTAAGTAGCTGTGGCTTAGGGTCTAGGGATGGGATGGGCTAAGTTACTGGGTACGGAGGTGTTTGGGGGGGAGTGTATTCGTCTTCCGAGGAGTCTTGCTTGAGGATCTCCACAAAGTTCCAGGTTAGATGTTCCCACTGGAGGGCGGTGTAGGGGAATTCGTGTATCCAGCTTCCGTAGCCTGGAGTGGGTCATGGGGAGTAATACGATGGAGCGTGGGAGGCAGCCAGCCAAGGGCGCTATTTCAAGGTTACGAACTTATGAAGTATTTCTATTTTACTTTAATCATTATTATGACTATGAGTCTCTTATCAACCCTCCTCTTTCTCTCTTTGTCTCAGAATATGTGTTGGGTGGCTCAATCGGTGACTATAGCAAAACAAATTTAAATTGAAATTATTATTTAAAAAATAGATTGTTTTAAATCAAATAACTACAATTAATTTTAAACTAAAAAGTAAATAAAAACACTTATATTACTAAACACAGCAAAAATCTTAAACTGAGAATATATCGTAACTATATTTCTGTATAAATTCCATCCTGCAGTAATATTCCCATTATTTATCATACATGCCTCGAGCTTAATGTTGCGAGATGCCCCTGTGTAAATATTACATCTACTGACCAGCCATCCTACATGTGTGAGTGATTGCCTACTCTGTATATCTCGCGGCGAATACACGGGGATGGATATTTTTTAGAGAACAATTTGTCACTTTCGCAGTGGTAAAATCGTTCAAGTCTATTCGTTTTCAACCTGGGACTGTGTGCAGAGACATAGCTGGAGGAAGGGGGTGACCCTCCCCCCCACCAAAAAAATTAGATCGTTTATATGTCTGTCATTAAATATGTAGGCATATTAACAACAAAAAAGCCCTCATTAAAAATTAAACATATTTGTTATTTAATAAATTTTTAGTGTTGCGATGTAGACTTGTACACATTTATAATATATAAATATTTATCATATTATAAATGTGTTTAATTTTACACAAATTGTTGTTTTCGCCAGATATTGTGGTCCCCCTAGAGAGTTTTTTCTGATCATGTGACTGATTGTGTCTGTCAAGGATGTCCTGGAATTTAATGACAACTTTTTCTCTTTATTTAAAAAGTTTCTTGTCTAATGCTGTTATCCTCATGACAGATATTTAACCACTGTTGATATCACCATGTGAAGAAAATTAAACTCTTATGTTTCTACTGGAGCAATATTTTATTTATTTTGCCAAAAAAAAAGGTAGGTTTGCTATAAAAACTGCAAAAACACCGCCCTTTTCTCGCGTTTTCTACACCCCCTACATTAAGATCACTATGTAATACTGTTGAGTTCGGTTTATTATTTGCTTAGCTCACAGGGAAGCCTTGGGTTTATGGTTCCCCAGCCTTCACCCCCTCACCAACCCCTCCATCCACCGGAAAATAGAATAAAGGCACAACATTTACAAAATGGTGGCGCCTCTCTCTGAATATTAAAAAAAAAAAATCTAAATTACATTATTTTTTCATGTGGCGAATATATCTCATTGAATTTCATCGAGAGGTCGCAAATTGTAGAGGGAAAAGAATGTTTTTTTCTCTCTTAAAATTAACATATTTCTAAAACTAAGCGAGATATGAAGAAAGGTCTAAAAAAAATTACTTTGTTTTCCTTGAAAATATCTATCCTACAAATATTCCCTCTTGATTATTTTTTCTTCCAATATTTCACGTATTTTTCACAATCTCTAAAAAAAATATTTTAAAGATTAAAAAATATTACATTTTGAGAAAATCTACCTTTTATATTTTATTTTAAAAAACTACTGCAATTTCGAGAGTTTTCATTATTTTTTAATATTATGGAGCATTTAAAAAGAGAACCATGGGCTTTGGCAGAGTCAAAAATAAAAAGTTGACTATGTTGGTTATTAAAAAAAATTTTTAGACATTTTGGTATATATTTTGATGGGTTATTTTTCATCGGAGATAATACTATATGCAGGCTAAACCCTGTTTTAAAACCTAGTAATCAAAACCAAGCACTAAAATGTATCGTTTTTATATTAGTCACTGTAACACTGCGTAAAATCAACTTACTTATGATTCGCACTCAGAAACAACTGGACATTTTCAGCTCAGCAGCTGTGACCAGTGTTACCAATTCATCAGTATGGAATTTACGACTTTCCACGTTTTTAAAATTATGCTATTTTAAGGTATTTGGATAAAGGCTCTTGACAGGGAAGGGATAAGGGCAAACGTGTTATTTTTTTAAATACATTATTTTTTCGATTTTATACATTTTTGACCTCCCCCACTTTCCCTCCTCCGCCACTCAACAAAAACTCGCTGAGTATTATAAAACTTTTTAAAAAACTGGGACGGAAGTAGCATTTTATAACTCCTAACTGTACAAGATAAGCTGTCATTATACGAGTGTGTGTGTGTGTGTGTGTGTGCGTGTGTGTGTGGGAGAGAGAGAGAGAGAATCAAGCCTGATGTAAGTCTGTGAGATGTGTTATCTCTTTCCTTCTCTCATACTAGACCACAGACAAAGAAACATCAAACACTCACCCTGACGGGAGTTTCGGCGCACTCCTTGGGCCAAGTTGAGTCCTTGGACATTGGGGAGTGTCAAGTGTAGTCTGCAGCGCTTCCAAGTGGAACAATTCACATTCAAATGGTCCGTTGTTAAGACTACAAACTAGAGAGCAAGTTTCCACGGGTGGTGGTCTAAACACAAGAGTTCATTTTCCCCCTCCCCTCCCCCCCGCGCAACTCACCCCTTAACTCCCGTTCAATGAACAAACCTTCTAAACATATAACTAGTCGATTACATTTGAAGATTGTTTAGAGATAGACAATTTGCAATCATTCCCTTGAATAAAAAAAGGTCCCTTTTATTTTATGTTTTCTTTATAATTTGCAGTCTGAGTATGAGTATTGATTTATGGTAAGGGGTGGGGCCGCTACCTGAACCTATCTTTGTGAAATCAGTTTTATTGACACAAAAAGGCAAATTTTTTTTTCTGTTCTCTAGTAAGACCATCTTTAAAGTTAACTGTTTTTAAAAATTCCTTCTTGATAGCGATGTTTTTACTTGGGACTGCATGTGGCCATCCCCGTGTTGAAGTACTCAAGCTCTCCCACTGACCTGGAGGCTGTGTGTCTGGTATATACCTTGTCTGTGTCCCAGTTTAAATTCTGGGACGTCGGTATCAAGAAGTGCATAACGCCAGGACCTCATGGAAAAAATGTGTACGGTAAAAATCTTCGAATATATTTTAGCGAGATAACTTAAGAGCAAACTCAGCAACGATGTTCTACTATTGTGTGTGTATGTATATGTGTGTGTGTGTGTGTGTGTCTGTGTAATATATTATGTCCATCCTGAAATAGCCGACACCATAGAAGTTACTAAAGTGTAAGCTTTGCCAACTTTTTTGTCAATGAGCTATTCCAGTTTTATTCCCTCGCCTTTAGAGACAATGCGGACCATAAAATCACGTGTCGAAGCACACCCATAAACCCCCACCAGGTCTCTTTTATGACACATAGTCAGAAGGTTAGTAACATATATGTTCTCCCGACTCTTTGTGGTGAAAGGCAATAAAGACATAGATTTTATATTTTAAAATGCTCAATGTCGCGATTCAAATATGTGAGTGAATTTTAATCTTAAAACATACAGTTTAATGCTGTGCAACCTCAGTGGTCGAATGGTCTAAGGCGTCCCTTTCTCAATACATTGATATTGCGATAGCGGGGATATTGGGGTTCTAATTCCAATCAAGTGTCCTAAGTGTGGTTTTAATAAATTGTTTTCTAACATCTCTCTCTCCACGAAAATGCGGGTACAATTCCTTTATATTCAATCTTCCTCATCCTTAACATATTTGCATAATTAATACATATGCGTTTAGCCCGAACGGGTAGTGAAAAAAATACTAAATAACATTCACCTTTGTTTAATCTTAATGAAAATAAATGGTACGGCGCACCGCACAGACTTTCTCTCTCTTTCTATAAACTCGTAAGATTTCTGAACGGAATAATGTACATTGTATCATCACCACTCCACATAAGAGCACGCATAAAATAATATACAATGCTATATAATCAATGAGAAAAGAGGCGCATCTTTGTCCACCTAAGAG
>CABFWB010001386.1:31032-45967 GCA_902151455.1 Timema bartmani
TTATTGATTTTATAAAAATATGTTTCGAATAAAATATTTGTATTATAAATATATATACATATTTGTAATGCTAAGTAATTTCATATCTCAAATAGTTTCGGAGCTATTATAAAAAATGTTAATTTACGCATCAGACCGGAGCCCTTAAAGCCATTTTGCCGAAATATTGAGAGTAGCCATTTTGTTTGGAATATTTATTAATGTTCATAAATGAAATTTAATCAAAATCGTTAGAGCCGATTTTGAGAAATTGACTTTTTCTCTTTTTTCCCTTCAGTAAACTACCCTTAATTTTAGGGGTAGATATCCAATTCCAAAAACCCCTCGGGGCAACCCTATGAAAACCCTAGATATCAAGTTTCAGCTCTCTCGGTAAAATAGTTTAGGCTCTAGTTGGAGGTACGTACAGACAGACAGACAGACAGACGGAAATTCAAAAACCACTTTTTCGGATTCAGGAAGTCATGAAACGTCAAAATTCATCAAAATCTCGAGTTCAATTTTTTTGACGATCACCATACTTTCTCTACCTATAAGATAGAGAGAAAGTAAAAAGAGTGATACTGCAACCGTGATTGAATGGGCTTTTTTTTTTATTGTCTGATGGTTTTCCCTTATAACTTTTAAACTAGTCGATTGATTTCGATCAAAATTGGAAAGTGCAAAGGTACCAACCAACCCACTCACAAGTACTTCAATTTATTTTTTTTTCCCTTCATTCTACCAATTTTATTTTATTTCTTAAAGTAAATTATTTATGTAAGCTTTGACGCCTTAAAAGTGATCCAAAGGGTTTAGTTATATTTACCAAATCATACTTTTGTTTAGAGTACTCTCATATAAATGAAGTTAGTTTAAACTGGACAGTAGTTTATAAAAAAAGATAATTTTATATGAAACACACTCGTTATTCACGTATCCTTGGCTTAGGGAATCATTTATATGGGATTGCTTTGTTTTTGCAAATAATATTACACAAAGAAATGGTGTTAATGATTTTGAAAAAGGTTTAGTAACTATCATTAGTGGTCTCAAAGCAAAGAAACAAAACGTATGTGATATGAAGGGAATAGTGAGTAAATGGGGAATGTTTAATTTTTAACTCACATTGAGTTAGTGTTTCCATCTGTTAGACAATCATGAGACCTTTCTAATGACCTTTAGATTATGGTTAAGAGAGTTTTCTTTCATTTTTAAACTAATTAAAAAAAAGTATTTGCAGGGGTCCTTACGGTGTTTGAGATATACAAATTCTTGTCCTGGAAAATGTGTGTAAAGTTACTTTCCTCTTCCCTCCCCGTACCCTTCATATCTTTCGGAGACGACAAACCTTCAGTAACCTCGGCGAGCGATGTTGAACAAAAATTTGGTTCTACCGGAAGGTCCTGTACCAACTAAAAGAGTCAATCTTGTCTTCTTCTTTTTTCAGATGAGGAGGACCTTTTCATGATATCCGACCTTCTTCTGGGGGGAGACCTCAGGTACCACGTGCAGCAGAAGGTTCCTTTCACGGAGGAGAGCGTCAGGCTGCTTGTGTGTGAACTAGGCCTCGCGTTGGACTACCTGCAGAGCAACAACATTCTACACAGGTGAGAAATTAACTAAAGTAAAGGAAGTTAAATAGTGTGAAATTAAATTTAGCATGGTTTAGTGTGAAGTAATGATAAAAACAAGGAAGAAGGTAAGGTCTAATAAAGCTATAAAGTTGGATGGAGTAGAGCTGATAAAAGAACAGAACGTAAAATATCTTGGAAGTGTTATTGAGACGAGATGTAATGCGAATAGGACAGCAGTGAGAGTTGGTCTACAAGTGTGTAAGAGACCTACTATGGAGAAGAGAAGTGCCCTTGAAGTGTTAGGAAGTGTTGTACAGGGAGTGCGTTGTACCCATTGTAACATATGCGGCAGAAAAATGGACCTGAATGTAAGAGAGACTAGGAAAGTGGAGGCCATGGGGATTAAGTTTGTGAGGAACATGTTAGCTGTAACAAGGAGAAACAAGATTAGGAATGAGCCTATCCAGGAAAGAGTGGTAGTACATTAGATCGTAGAGGAAGCGTGACTGAGATGGTATGGGCATGCAACGGGAATGGAAAAAAAGAAGATGCCGAAGAAAATGTTGAAAATGAAATATGTAGGAAAAAGACCTCAAGGAAGGCCAAGAAAGAGATGGGAGGATCAGATAACAGGAAGTGTTTAAGTGAGAGGAGAAGAATCGAAGAAATTAAAGGAGGAAGATGAAAGGATTTTACTAAAATGACCCGGCCACAAGCTTTAAACAGTTATTGATGATGATGATGATGATGATGATTATGGATAAAAAGTGTCCCTAGTTCATCAAAGTTAGACGAGCTGTTAGTATGCTTGACTCTTAACTCTTGAGTTGGGATGGAAAGTAATATGAGTTAAGGTAAGGCCTAGCTATATTCGCAGTTTCAATATCAGCAAACTTTTTTTCTGTCAAAATAAATAAAATCTTTGGTTCAATAGATGCATAGATGCATTCAGGTTAATGTTATAAATATTGTAATCTTGACAGTTATTTTATATTTTTATCATAAGCATTTTTATCATAACTCATTAAAATTTATGGTCATACTGGAGCAATATTTTATTTATTTAGTCATTAAAACTGAAAAAAACAAAACAGATCTTAACTTACGTTCCCTTATATAACTGTCACAAAAGTGTTTGCTAATGACTTAACTCTTTGCCTCATTTTGTAATGTAAATATTATCGAAGTAGACCATCTTCTGTCAGCAACAACAACATTCAATATCAAAACAATAACAGTAACTCCAAACAACATGCAAAATTTGTTTAATTAGTCAGTGCCGAGTAAGCTTGTCACCGCACTTGTTAAAACAATAATGTTTATAACCCAAAAATCCGCAATTACCGTTGAGTGGTCGGGGACTCTACAGTTGATGGGTAATATACCCACTCCTGGTGATTAAATACGAGAGTCGAGTGTCTAGATCAAGAAGCTTAGCTAGCTTAGAACTTAGGAGCTCAGAGCTTGATGTCGTTACGCTTTAGAACTTAATGGAAGAGGCCAGATTTCGTGTAACTATTTTAGATAATCATAAGTAGCTGTGTAGTTAACTGACATACATAGAAACCATGTGACAAAAGCCACCAAGCAGTGGTGAAGGTGGGGAGGGGGGAAGGTATCAGCGGAGACGAACGGATTTCCTGGATATTGACCCAGTTAATACAGATGGCTGAAACGACTGTATTAATTCTAGCTTATATCTTATTTAAAATATTTACTTTTATTATAATCACACTAGTCTATAAGTTTCTTATAGACTCTCAGTAGACTATGCTATTTTTCAATAAAACCCTTGAAAACCAGTTTTGGATTTCACTATCATCAATCGCTCCTTAACCTTCCCTCCATGACAAGAAGCGCCTTAAAGAGGAAAGGAGGGTGGGCAGCGACATTTGCATCCCACCTTAAGATAGGGTTTGTATCCCATCATCCTGTGACTACTTAACAATTTTCCTTCTTCGCTGTATTCACTAAGGCCTTATAGCGGCAGTCGATCGTTGTTGCGCAAAACTCACAAGAACGTGGGATTTTTTTTTACTAACCCCGCCACGTTTTCTTTGTCTGGTTCATTCATATTTAATTACACTAAAGAGTTATGGATGAGAAACAGGGCTGCCACGCACAAGGAAAACGGGGAAAATACAGGGAATTTCTAGTGTCTGGATAAAACCGGGAAAACAGAGGGAAGTTTGCAAAATTTAGTAAACATACTGGAATATTTATTTGGGACACTTAACTGAAAGCTCAAAATAGTAGGTCTTTGGATGGATGACAAAGTGAACTAAGGAATTAAGCTCGCTGATTGTCTTATTACCCCTTAAACAAGGGTTGTGAAGCTCTTATTACCCCTTAAACAAGGGTTGTGAAGCTCTTATTACCCCCTAAACAAGGGTTGTGAAGCTCTTATTACCCCCTAAACAAAGGTTGTGAAGTGACAGAAGATGTATTTTTCCATCAATCTTAAATAATTATTTGTTTTTAGCACCGCGTCTCACTACCTGTTGAGGTTATACGAATGTTTACTAATTATGCTAATGAGTTATGGAAGAGGGAGGTTGAATTTAGAGGAAGTGTACCCACATTTGGATGGAGGGAGAGGAGAAAGCCATTTAGGAAACACCACCCGAGCGGGACTCCAACCCCGATTTACCTGTCATCGGCAGTCCAGTCTATTGCGATAATGACGCCTTAAATCACCGAAGTGTGTTATATTATTATTAGCTTCAATTTGTTACTCAGTATGAAAGTCAAGAGGGGAACCGTGCGGG
Source organism: Timema bartmani (assembly GCA_902151455.1). NCBI lineage: Eukaryota > Metazoa > Arthropoda > Insecta > Phasmatodea > Timematidae > Timema > Timema bartmani. The sequence continues at coordinate 35,357 of CABFWB010001386.1, forward strand.
AAGGGGGCGAATAGTCTGAAGGGTTGTGGTGATGGTCTGCACCCGTGAATCGGAATATCAAGAATCACTTACAACCAGACACNAATTCGTTTAACTTAAGTGTCGTTAACGACTTGATCTAATAAACAGGGTATCTTAGAGAAAGTACACTCACATCAATTCAATTAGAGAGTTTACGAGACAACCACATTTTACAAACAAACTGTAGGAAAATCATCGCCGAGATAACTGGTTGGGATTTGAAATTCCCACATCTCAGTCAACGGTGACATTTTCCAACGTTAGTCCAATATTTTAAACCTCGAGGACATTAGTGTGAATTACAATTCTTATTCACTATCTTAAAATTCATCCTTATAGTATTTTACCTTTAGATTATCACGCATTGTGATGGAAATTTAGGTAAGCTTACTTGAAATTAAAAATAGGATGCTTGAATCCTCGATTCCCTTAAATTCTGTGGTATCTGTTAGATTAGAAATTTGTAAAAATAAAATAAAAGTATTTTGAATACTATTATGAAGGACTTGATTGGATAAAATATTTTTGAAGCACTCGCCTCGGTGGCGTAGTTAGTTAACGCGCTAGTTTTGTGTTGAGCTATACTGATGAGGACGGGAATATCGAGGTTCGGATCTCGATCGAATGAACGGGGGGGAGAGGAGGGTTTCCTAAATGGTTTTCCACTATCCCTCCACACAAATGCGGATTCACTTCACCTTCCCAATTCCTAACCCATTAGCGTAATTAGTACTTAAGCGTACAAACCGAACAGGTAGTAAGACGCGGTGTAAATGAAAAAAAAATAAAAATTGAACCATTCGGTATGAAGAATAATTATAGACTTTTATAGTTAAGAAGGTAATAAAATCACAAAAAATGACAAAATTAAAATATGATTAATTTTTTAAAAAACGTTATCTTTGTTGTTTATGACATAATAGACATTACAAACATAATGGTATTTGTCATTGGCACCAAACTTTAATATATTTTCATTTTATTCAATTTTAAATATTTTTCCCTTTTAAGTTGTAAATTCTTTAAATATTAAGGATTCAAATTTTGATTTGAGATTTGAAAGAAAATTTAAGATTCAAATTCAAGAAATATATTATTTGAACCATCTCTTTTTAAAGCATTGTGTGTTGTTTTGACAAAGATTGTGCATTCGAAATATTGTAATAACATCAGTTACTACCCCCTTAACCTACGTGATTATACAATTAAAATATTGACATATTTATATTTTAACGGACCGTTAAAACTCCCAACGTAACGTTTTCATTATTTAATTGGATATCCTACTGCCAAAATTAAAAAAAAAAAAAGTTTAGTTTATGGAAACAAGCGATAGTCACTTTCACTAAGAAAATATTTTTGTTAAATGTTTAATTATATCCAAGAATAAGATTGTATAATTATTTAAACGTCACTATACAGAGACTGTATTGCTACAATGGCAGGCGTTATCAGTTTTTAAAATCCATTTAAGATCTATTTATTTTTTTCTTATCGTCGCCTTTTACTACCTGTTCTGGTTATACGCATATATGAAAATTACTCTAATGGGGCATTCGCGTGAAAGGAGAGTGGGAAAACCACCCTCAGTAGACCCGACAAGGATTCAAACCCCACTCTTCAAATCATCAGTAGGCCAGTCTAACACGAGAGTGACGCCTTAGACTGTTCGACCACTGAAGCAGGTTTGTTTCAGACTACTTTTTAATCAAATTTAATGTGAAAATGAAGCTCCTCTGCGCAAGTCCGCCTAAAGGGCATATTGAGGCGTAATCAACGACGGAGAGAGAGAGAGAACATGACGTGTTTCTGTAACTAGCCTTTGTGAATCGTAGAGCGCGCGTTACGAAACAAGGCAGGCCTGCGTCGAGATGCGCGGTCGAAGTAAAGTTTCATGGCGGCCGCTTTAATTACTTCGTGTTTGAATGAATACTTACTCTGTGTGATTATAACAAAAACAAACTTTTTTTTTCTTAATTTATTTGAGGGTTATTAACGTGCACTTTCTGAACGGACTGATTATATCAGCACACGAGAATTTCTATGAGCGAGAGCAAAATATTTTACCTTTTTTTCACGTACGTTCAAAGGGTTCTTTTACATGCCACAATCGACATGGGAGCCACGGCTTTACGTCCCCTCTAAAGGAAGTTGTGCTCCGTCGACCCTGACTGGGTTTGAACCCACAAGCATTGGGCTTTGAAGCAAGCACTTTACCCCAAGACCACCGAGGTCGATTAAAAAACTTACGTTACGTCTTGTTTCTTTTATATATGTGCACCTCTAGTGTGATCGTCCACCTATGTTTGCATGTATACTCCATCTACGGTAAGAATGTAGGTAAATGACAGCTAGCAAAATTTACCAGATATACTCTCATATATCCATTCGCCAAATCATATGTTCTGAAAGACCATAATTATATTGATTTGTTGTCATTTTTGGCAGTCAAAACTTCCACAACAAACAATTTGTCTTTAGTTATGTTTTTAGTTTAACCTTTCCTACATCTTTTGCTAGCTGTGACTTTCCACCCGCTTCGGTGGCCGCATTGTCTAACGCGCTACTTTCGCAGTAAACTAGGCTGCCGATGACGGGGAGATCGAGGTTCCGAAACTAGGTCGGGTGTACTGAGGGTGGTTTTTCAAAAATGTTTCCACTCTCCATTCATGTAAATGCGGATACACTTCTAATAAATAAAAAGGTTCAAAACCCTTAAAACAATTGGTATAATTGGTACATAGGCATATAATAATCCGAACGGGTAGTAAGACGTGGTGCTAAAAAATAAAAGCACACTTCGTGTACCTTGAATAGAATAATTCTTATCTTGACGAACTACACTATATCCTTATCTTATAAACTGCGACATAGTATAATATTATTAAAGGTAACCTTTCTCCCTTTCACGTCTAACGAAGGGTACACCTCGTTTACCCTGAAAGGTCTTTCCTTGACCGATCAAACAATGTCCCTATCTTATAATCTGTACCATATTGTGACCTGTCAAGGTAGTTTTGTTACCTTTCAGAGTAACCGAAGTGTACGTTTAGTATTAAATGGGTCATTAATCCGTCGCCCCTCCCTCCACCTGTGTTACGTAACTTTTCACATCAAGAGTGAATGTCATTATTTCATATGGAAGTTCTTATGATTCTAAAGGAGGGATTCAGATTTAATACGACTCATAATCAGAAATTATCTGTTAGTATGTTTACTAATGGTGGGAATATGAACAATAATATTATTTTTCATCATTAGAATTTTACTAGGCTTATAATATAATATGTGTTACGTAACACTTTGATGTACGCCACCTTCTCCCCATGTAACACCATGTATACACTAGAGCTCCCTTCTCTATCCCCTCACAAAGCGTTACGTGGTTTATGGATGACCCCAAAGAGGTTGTTGAGTTGTTCAACCCAACAAATTCTAAAACCCCTACTTAATAACAGCCCCTTCTCTCAAGTGCATTATGTTCAGGGTCACGATATTACAAAGGACTCGCAGAGAGAGAGAGGGGACTAAATACTTGAATTGTTCCTCCAAGAACAAAGCTCGACAATTCTCGAGGGAAGAGGAATAGAAATGGAATGAGCGGAAGGAAGGGGAGAGAAACGAATACTTAATTTTGCTATCCCAACTTCAGGACAGGTCAGACTACCCGGTTCACACAATCCCAGCACTCCACGATGATAGTATTTCCAAAACCCGTATTCATAGGTCGAGTCTCAGGAACGTTTAAGATTATTTTTCCCCTACTATTAAGTTTAATATGGTTTATTTAAGGTATTTAACGTGCACTTTCTGAACCGACTGATTCTTTCAGCACACGAGAATTTCTTTGAGCGAGGGTGAAAGGTTATATTAATTTTGCCGGGAAAAATATTTTCCTCGGGATTCTTTACATGCTACAATCGACATGGTACCGATGGTTTTACTTCCCCTTTGAAGGAAGTTGTGCTACGGATTTTTATCGCTCAATAAAAATCCGTTGACCTCGGCTATATTTGAACCCACGAACAACGGATTACGTTTAATAACCGATGGGAATGGAAGGGGTCTTACAAGCGGTTTAATCAAAGCGGAAGAGGGGTATCTAGAGAGGAGAGGAAAAAAACTAGTTTGATCAATTTATATATTAAAAAAAAATAATCCAAAAGAATCGCGTTTAAATAACATACAAATAAAAGAATGGGATGATATATTTCTATGGTAGGACACTGGTAGGAATAATTTTATTCGAAAATACAAATTTATTACTGACCCGCTTTAGTGGCTGAACGGTCTAAGGCGTCACCCTAGTGTTGGATTGGCCTGCTGAAGACGGGGAAATTGGGGTTCAGATCCCAGCTGGATCTACTGAGGGTGGTTTTTATAAATGGTTTCCGGATAGTTTTAATCCCTTCCTTGATATGTGTAGGGACTTGACCCCTCACTCCCTTCTCCTAATACAGTGGAGTAACTTGTCTATGGAATTAGGGACTTGACCGCACCCATTTTTCTTATAGGTAAAGAGGTTTGAAAAAAAAAAATGGTAAAATTTTTATGTCCGGAATACCTCGTTAAAACCTAAAATAGATCAATAAAAAAAGTACGTTCCTCTATTAAACGTCAACTTTATGAATGACGCCATCAAACTGAAAGTTCAGTTCGGCCCCCCATAAACTTTATTTCCTCCGGCTTCGTCGTCTGCCAATTCGCGAAAAAGCTACTAAAAGAACCTTAATGGCACCGCAGTAAAGAAGTGGTAAAAAAAACCTCAGATGAAACTACTTTTTACGAGCGATATATCAATTTTAATTAGGCTATATCGATTTCACGATTCGGGCTTAATTTTCATTTTTTTAAACATACGGGCTTCTTCGTGTGATTATTACAGGGGCTTACAGTTAGATAGACAAATGCTTTCTTTTTAAATTTTATTTTTGTAGGATATTAAAAAAAAAGTTTTCCAAGCTTTGTTTGTATATTATATTTGTTGGTGTTTTTTTTTTAATATGTAGAACCCGTGTCACTATTTAACCAGCCTATCTGCTAATTTAAACTAATAATATATGGATGAAGAGCGGGTACTCAGAGGAAGTGCACCCACATTTACGGGGAGAAGGAATGATTAAATCATAGTGATGGATAACGTGTAGAAAACCAGCTTCAGTCCACCAGGTGGCTATTTGAACCTTGACCTCAGCGCCACTAGCGATCCCGTATATTGCAAGCGCCTTTGGCTGCGTGACCAGCATTCAAAATGAAACCTCTAAATATGAAGCTCTTGACATATATTCATCGCAATTTATGATCTTAACATAGATTTAATTAGTGCTTTAAACAGTGAACTTAAAAAAATCCTCAGCTTTATAAAAGCGAAATAAAGTTTTAACCTTCTACTTTGATGTGTAACCTCTATTTATTTAAAAATAAAAGCTTAAGGGGTTTAGAGAGTGTGCCATTTTTTAGTGTGTTCAAGCAGTTTGATATTTAAAATTACAACAAAGGCTTCATACCAAAATGAAATATCACCCAAGGCAAACTTTCTTGCTTGAATGAATCACAGGGTTTGTAGGAAATCACAAAATTTCAGACGTTTTGTGACTTTTGTGCAAATCGCCAGCTAAATACCGTTTTTATTTAGTAGAGATTTAAACCACTTTCTTTGACATCAAGAACCCTTTCATAATAGCAGCAAAATTCATTCACCGAATAGTGTTATTTATATCATAGCCTCTCTCTCTCTTTATATATATATACAGGATGGCCATAAAGTCCGGACACATAGGAAAATACATAGAAACAAATAAGTCTAAGCGCGTATATGTGCCTATATTTATGTGTAATACAGCAAAACATAAAAATACATAAAAAATGTTAGGACATTAAATGACATTACATTACATGTTCAATGTTTTTCCTCTCAACTCGGTGACTATGTGTCCAGATTTTGTGGCCACCATGTGTATATATACATGTATATATTGTTCGGACTACCAGGGTTCGGTATAACGAGGTTTTAATTTATATATATATATATAGAGAGAGAGAGAGAGAGAGATCCTATATATAATAGAACCTCGGTAATCCGAACGAATTGGGAATTTGTGACTAAAGCCTGTTTGGCTTAGCGAAATTTCGTACTAAGCGGGAGAGATGAGTATTTTCATAAATTTTAAATTACAAGTATTTTTAGATACAGGAAAACACATTTGGTTAACTACATCATGTAAATATTAACTGGCATTTATTATCACTACTTTCTTACATTTCTCTTTTAACTTTAAGTTTATTATCAATACAATATATCTCACTTGACCTGGTTTGGTAGATTTAGTCTTTTCTCCCCCGTTTTTTCAAAAATTGTGTTCAAATTATCAGGAAGTTCAGGTTATCGAGGTTTGGTCTAACGAGGTTTTACTGTATGTATATCTATAATAGGACAGTTAAAATGTTAAATTAGCAGTGTTCAAGTTAATATTGTTAGTTGAATTATTTCTTGTCGTCAAACTTACAATAAAAATGTAAACGTTGCATTTTTTTTTCAGGGACATCAAACCAGATAATATACTTCTAGACGAAGAAGGTGAGTAAATAAAAAAAAGCTTTTACGGTTTATTTATTTTACAGTTATATATAAGGAAGGTTTTTAAGTACCGCTACCTTCTATATTTACAACTCTCACTAGGGTAAAAAATATACCGGGTAGTGAATTAAAAATGTGTGGCACCTACTTAAAATAATTATGTAGAAATAACTAATATTTTTTTTTTAAATCCCGTAATCTTGTGCACTTGGATAAAGATGTCAGTCTCGTCTTATCTGGTTAGCCGTTGCCAGGGAGGTTGGGGCTCGAATCTTTGCAGGATATATCGAGATTTTTTTTTTTTTCCTATGCCGTTTTAAACTTCCCCTCGTCGCAAGTACGGGGGCATTTTCTCTGAATTACATCATCATAAATACTACTCCATTATTGTAAATGTGTAAGTAGTCCGGATGGGTAATAATACGGAGATCGCAACAACCAAAAATTTAATTAATAACCTGACCAAGAGTGACAGTTCCAATCATCGTAGGTTTCACTATGGAACTTTCCCTCCCATCTATGAGGTTTTCCAGCCTATCCAGGCAACTGCTGGAACAGTATCTTAAAAGGCAGCATTTCTTCTTGTTCCTTTAAGACAGTGATTTAAAACATTTTTTGTTTGGAGGATCCCTTAAAATATTTCGTAAAACCTCGGGGAGCTCCTGCCAGGCTGACACATATTAGGTTCAACAGAGGTATGTTACAAAATAGACGTGTAATACAACTTAGTGTTGGTAAATAATAATTAACTATTACTTTTGAATAAAATATTTCAAGAGTGAGTATTTATTGCCTATTTCGAATTACTAACTGTCCTTCATTACTTGAACTTGGCTTAGAAATATTCTTACTACCCTTACTTTCAACAATATTACCGTTAATCTTTTCTTAATTTCATAATATACCTTTACATTATTTAAAATTGTGGGCAGACCAATAAAAAGAAAGCTTTTGCAAATTCTTGTACAACCCCTGACACGAGCTCATGGAACCCTGGTTGAAAATCACTGCCTTAAAATCTTAATATATATAATTCTTCTGTACATGTGTATGTCACTGAACTCCTCCTAAACTGCTGGACCAATTTTGATGACATTTTTTGTGTGTGTTTGAGTGGGTCCGTGGATGGTTTAGATTCACAATTGGACCCGGTAGGTGGCGCTGCAATCGGGTTCTAGGAATTTTTTTTAATGTTTTAGGGATTTTTTGGGGGGGATTTTTTTTATTTAGATTTTTTGCATATTAGAACATGTAACCTCAAAATTTCACCCACCCACCACCACCTCCCAATATTTATAATAATGAATATAATATTAATAATTGAACGTTAAAAAAATCACAAGTTCATCTATAATTGACCGTTAAAACCTTCTGAAAAGCTCATGAATAATTTAACTTCTAAGAATTATTCATAGCTATGTTTGTTTTTCGATACAGCTGATATTTGTGGAGTTGTGGGCGAAATGCCAAAAGTGAAAAGATGTTTTATTTTGTATGTTGTCTTGACAAACACTGAATTTGTAATATTTGTGTTACTCACTAATTGGAGTTCATTGCGAATTTGTAATTGTGATGATTACATAGTATTTGTTTTACTATAGAAATCAATTATGCCACCCAAACGAAAAGCCAACGTTCGGGCAGGACAACGTCTGTCGGGTCCGCTAGTATATATATATATATATATATATATATATATTAATGAGGCTTCATGTTTGCATGTTCCATTGGGTGACACGCATTCGACCTATATTATTTACACACAGCTTAAGTCCGTTTAGAACCGCTTCGGTGGCCGTATGGTCTAACCCGCTACTCTAGTGTTAGACTAGACTGCCAAAGATGGGGAGATCGGGGTTCGATCCAAATCGAGTGCAATGAGGGTGATTTTTCCTAAATGGTTTTTACACTCTCCCTCCTCGCAAATGCGGGTTCACTTCCTCTAAATTAAACCTTTATGATCCCTGACACATTAGCGTAATTAGTACATACGCTTACAACCCAAACGGGTAGTAAGACACGGTGCTAAGTATAAAAAAAATCCGTTCGCGGTAAGTTTGGCACTTTCCGACGGTTGAAATTTAAAAAGAAATTGTTATGTACGCATTCATCAAAAATACATATTTTGTACTTTGAAACCAGAGATTTCAAATGCATCTTTTTTTGGGTATAAAAGTGAATAAAGATATTTTCAAGGCCTATGAAATCTCAATAACTTTATAACTGTCTGGTAAGGCCAACATTAATTTGAACGGACTATAACAAATAATAAGTAAGGTGGGGCTACACATGTGGAATTCGCCCAGTGTCAAATAGTCGACTCCTCACGAACTATTTGCTAAACTGTCTGTAGAATTACACACACGCGCCTATTTGTCGAACCTCATAGTCAACAAGTCAGTCGGAACATTCGTGCTAACAGCGGGGAATTAAATAGACAATAATCTCGAACCACCAGCTTCAGTGGCCAAACGGTCTAAGGTGTCACTCTCGTATTAAACATACCTGCTGAAGATGGGAAGATCAGGGTTTTAATCCTTGTCGGGTTTATTGAGGGGTGTTTTTCCTAGATGGTTTCCGACTCTCCTTCCACACAAATGCGGGTAGATTACTTTTAAAATGTGCTCTTCCTCATCCCTACTGTATTATTAGAGTAATTATTATATATTCGTACAACCTAAACAGTTAGTAAGTAATACGCTGTGATAAAAATAATTGCGAACCATACATTGCTACAGCTTTTCTTTAGTTTTATTTACACAAGTTTTGAACGTTGCCTTTAAAGAATATGTTTTTCTTTTTAAGCTCGTTAATACTAAGCCAATTTGTTTTTTTAGCCATGCATCTTTTTTTTTACCTGTTCAGGTTTTATACGCATTTATACTAATTACGTGCTGATGGGCTAGGGATGAGGAAGGTTGAATTTAGAAGAAGTGTATCGGCATCTGCGTAAAGGTATAGTGGATAAACCACTTTCAGTACACCCGACTGGAATTCTAGCCCCAATCTCCCTGTTATTGGCAGTCTTGTTCATTGCGATAGTTGCACCATAGACCATGCAGCCACCGAAGCTGTTCGATGGGCTGGATACCATATAACAGACTCTTTTTAATAGAGGTTCAAAAATGGCAAGACCAAGTCGTTGTACTACTCCATTTTCACAGCAAGTACAATACACTTTCGGCAAACCTAGGCACGGGAGATACTATTCGCAATAAGACGAATGAATGTTCGTGCACTTTTATGTGAGAGAGATTACCTACAACTTCAGTTCCACGAATACCGAACATTTGTTATAACTCAACCATCAACAATACGAGGTATTTGCCAAATTACAAACATTCGGTAAGCTTGATTCACACGTTCGCCAAAAATATAAAGCAGAATCTGCCTCAGTGACGCAGCAATTCACACGCTGTATATTGACCCATGATGCATTGCAACGCTAACTTAAAACAGCTGATTATTAACATATTTTATTTTCTAGCGGGTAAACATATATTTTAGATCATTCTCTTTATAGATATTTTCAAACTATAGCGCTGCGTCGTGGCACAATCCAATACATCGACAAACACGCTTTACATTAACGGATTATTTCAAATCTGCCCACAAAGGCCAACGAAGCTGTCTGCTTGCTTCTAGCTCTACAGCGCATGCGCTGTCATATGCACGTGTGCACTGATTTGAGATGGGTTTTTTCTGAGATTTGATTGGTTCTCCTGAACCGAATATCTCAATTAGAGCGGACAAAGTAGAGATGAGTTGAACTTTAGCAGAGCAGCTCGCGTCGATGAGGCGGAAATCTTGTGATTGTATTAGAACTCATCACGTGACCACTTTTCTTTTTTGCACTTGTTTTTCGGTGAACTTGTGAATCCACATTTACTCTGGATTTGCCGAATGTGTAGCGCCGCATTTAAATGGGAGGCTTTATTAATAGGAAGTACAACCACATTTGCTTGGAAGAAGAGTGGACAACTATTTTGGAAAAAAAAAAACCCACCCTCAGT
>CABFWB010001386.1:49479-124942 GCA_902151455.1 Timema bartmani
GGGTAACCCCCCCCCCCCAGTTCACCCGACCGAGATTCGAACCTTGATCTCCCCGTCCTTGGTGGTCTATCTTCCTATTTCCTTTATTATCAAAGTTGTAAAGCTAATTTTTGGATATTTGATAATTACTCTAATGTATTGGGATTAAGAAAAAAACATTTTAGAGGCAATATATCCGTGTTTGCGTGGAAGGAGAGTGGGAAATTATTTAGGGAAAACCGTCCTGAGTAGACCCAACTGGGATTAGAACCCCGATCTCCCCGTCATCAGCAGGCCAGTCTAACATGAGTGTTAGACCATAGACCGTTCAGCCACTTAAACGGGTGTAAACTTAATTGCTTGTCTAAATCACAGGGTTTATAGTAAAGTTCAGACTTTCTATGAGTTTTGTGTGGAACCTCATTCCAAACATTTTGTTTCTTACATACCTCTACCCCTTTTCTATGACATCTGGGAACCTCGTCATAATTGCAACCATACATTCGTTCAACGTTAATTATATATTGCTCAACAATTCATTTTGTAGGTAAGAAGGGCGTAAACCTCAACACCTCCACAACCTCCTGCAATGACGGTATAGATAGCGGTGAGGACGTAAAGGAGGGGATACCTAAGGAACCCGAGCTGAGGGCTGTGTTTATGCACTTTTTTATAGCACAACGCCTTTTTTGGCCAAAAGAAATAAAATATTTTTCCAGTAGCTTATAGTTTAATATTTTTCACATGGTGACCCCAACGGCAGTTGAGTAACTTATCTGTCAAGGATGTCCTGGAATTTAATGACAACTTTTTCTCTTAATTTAAAAAGTTTCTCATCTAATGCCGCTATGCTCATGACCGATATTCAACAACTGTAAAGGTCACCATATGAAGAAAATTAAACGCAATGTTTATACTGGAGCAATATTTTATTTTATGTTGGCCAAAATATGCTTTGCTATAAAACTGCAAAAACACTGCCTCTGACTCGTGTTCCCTACACCCCCACCTTAATGCTCCACTACAATATACCTGCGACTGTCCCTGTATGTAACTCCTTGCTCAATTCGAGGCCGCAGTAGGGCGTGTCGCCGAGGTGGAAGCTGTCCCGAGAATGAACAATGACTTCTCTAAGGTTTGAGGCACTATGTGTGAGTCCCTGCATTCAAATCGATCTTCCTCTTATCACTCCCCTCACTACCTCCCTCCTCCATTCTCACATCACTGCCTCCAACCACTTGCACTGGCTACTTGTAGGGCCTAATACAGTAATACTAGTGAAGACCAAGGATCACCACCCACACTGATGAACGTGGTTAAAAATCTTTTTTCTTTTTTTAGCACTGCGTCTGACTACCCGTTCTGTTTATACGCTTATGTACTAATTATACTAATGCTTTTAGGGATTAGGAAGGCTATATTTAGAAGAAGTGTACCCCCAATTTGCGTGTAGGAAGAAAATCATTTTGGTAAAAGCACCCTCAATACACCTGACCGAGATTCTAACCTCGATCTCCCCGTCATCGACAGCCTGATCCAATGCGATAGTAGCGCCTTAGACCACGTGGCCACCTATGCAGGTAATTAAAGCGTTCTTGAAAGGATATATATATACATACACACAGAATGTACCGCAAAATGTGGGATCCACTTCAGCGGTGGACGGGAGACACAAAGCAATGAAAAAAGTTCATATAGAAATGTGTCTCATCTGACCTTGTGTATCACCGCTTCTCCTATTTGATAGAAGAAGTGACGAATACATTTACAAATATATTTAATGAAGGACGGAAAGGATCAAGCATAAGAAAGATATACAAGTTTAACAAATCAGTTTATTTGAATTCAAACAAGACGAAACAATCACAAATGGTTAGACGAGATCCTATCCAAAACATCCCATTGTTTATTACAGGGAATTAAATCTGTTATTTTAGACATTGTTATTTCAATAGGGAACGTTAGGTGTGAAACACCTTGGTTAGACCCGCAACCAAGTAAATTATGGTTGTGTAACTCTTTAAAGTAGAACTAACACACATTCTACTACGAAGGTGTGTCTGCCTCAACACAAAGGCAATTTAAATTGGAAGCAATTATTGGTTTAAGGTTAAGCAACAATACATAACACCACTCCTGCCTTGCGGCTACTAGACTTTATCCTAATGGACATCTGAAAGAATAATATTTAATAAAATCTCATCCTATAAAGTCCTAGTTTAAAGAGTTACAATGTTGGTAGTTAAATGAGCTATCTAGGTGTCATTTTTCAATTTTCAGAATATGATATCTAGATGGAGTAATCCTCACTAAAAGCATAAATAATAGCATTGGATATTTGATTCCTATCTAGCATGATTTAATTCCTTACTGAGTTACGAGATACAAAGGTTAAGTTCCTGGAAGAGGAACTATAGGTTTACAAATAGTTAATGGCGAGCTACCAGGAATCTAGGCTGTAAAGATATTATGGCCGGTCTATTCCTCACTAGTACTGCCTGGTCATTCAATAGTATATTTAAATATCCACACGAGTCTGAACACAAACTATAACACCAGCAAACAGTTAAACATAAAATAATTCAAACGGCGCCTAAAGGGGGCCGGACAAAATTAGATAATACCCCGCGGGCCACTTCTCTGTACTAGTAGAATACCCATGAGTTGATCAGCGTAGGAAGGTATACCAAGAAAGATAAGAGATTGGTATCAGTCAAGGACACAACTAGGTCACGGAACAAAACTCTAGATAACCTGATTTCCACTGATATTGGATATAAAGATTTAAACTATCCCAAACATGGCCATATAATATAGGGCGTCAGGTTATTGCCCCGGTATTTAAGATCATGTCTTATTGCCATAGAAAAACAAGTCAGAAACTCTGACATACTAAACTAAGTCTTATAGACATATAAAAATAGAGCTAAAACTATAGCATTCAAAACTATGCCTTATGGGCATAGAAAAACAAGTCAGAACTCTGACATACAAAACTATGTCTTACAGACATAGATAAACAGAACAAAACTCTGACATACAAAACTATGTCTTATGGACATAGAAAAACAATCACGAAGACCCTATCTAAGATTACTAGAATAAGTACTCATAGTCACAGACTTTACTTCATCTGCGGTGAGGAGGTGAGACCGACGCCTCAAACATCGTGATCACCGCTTGCTTAGTCCACTGGTCCTTAGTTCACTTCCAGGCAGTTACTCTGACGAATCGTTACAATCGAATACAAAATGTGAAGCGAGGAATGGCTGTTTCATACAAGATGCACTGACGTATTATGAAAGGGACGTCCACAAGGAAAAGGGAGGAGGGGAGTTTGCAGAATTTAGAAGAAACACAATTAGCGCTAGGAGACGGTGCTGACCACAACACAGAGAAGTGACTCGCCATTATTGTTTGGTCTTTCAAGCGTTCAAGATGTCCTTGTGTTGTAGCTCCAGGAAGTGTTTTAACAGTCAGCTGGGGCACTTTCCTCAAGTTTGGGCGTTTCCAGCAACATGATTTCACCGTTAGTTTATATCTGCCACACATTATTAGGATTTATTAGGTCTTGCATTTATGGTGATAATTATATATATATGAATATATATATATACACGGTATTTTGAGTGTACGTGCTAGCGGGCAGTTAGTACGTTATACTTGTTTCCGAGTTACAGTCGTGTTTGTACTCCAGTAATGTGGAGCTGCTTAACACTATAGGAAGTGCTCAAAATGGCCAACTTCGGCCAGATTGCAAGCATTGAAATAAAATGTATTTTTGAAAGAGTACGGAATCCTATGACATGATGACTATACCTGTCCTGGAACTGGAAAGGTACGTCCTTCCCAGTCTCTATCCCTAAAATATAAATCCTATAGCCCCCTCACGTCCAACTTTCTCTAAATTTCTGAGACGTTGTCTCTTTGATAATGTTATTAAGTTACCTCGGCAGCCGGCTCAACGGATTAGCTCTTTACCTAATAATGAATCAAGGATGGAGGTAGGACACGAGTGGTCCGGGGGTAACACTATAACCGGTAGGTCTCTGGAATAAATCACTCAAGGATATTTAATGTTTAAAAAATATTATCTGTTAGGAATGGGTAAATGTTATAAACTTAAGGTAGGAATTTATGGGAAGCGACTAAAAGTTCACTGTTTTTGTAGTTTTCATAACAAATTTGTTTGCCCAAATAAATCAAATAATTCTCCACTAGAAAAATTGAACATAATTTTCATAACATGGTGATATCAACAGTTGTTGAATATTTCTCATTGGTGTCCGGGAATGTAATTACAATTTTTAATCTTAATTTAAAAAGTGTATTTGCTAATATCGCTACTCTTATGGCGGACAGACTTTTTATTTTATTAATACAGATAAACAAGATGTTTTTATATTTATACTTTTTTTGAGCAGTATCATGTCGTGAAGTGTTTTCCAGGGCAGGCATAGCTTGTTAAAACTGTATCTGTGATATATTCTCCCTCTTTATGTCCCCATTCGACCAATCATGTACAGACTCAGCTCTACATACCTACCATTGTTAGTGCATTTCCGTGGGTACCCGACCAATGAGAGTTCTAGTGGAGGATGAATGCAATCTGCAGAACAATTTAGGGATTTTTGTTTTAACACAGCGTATTACCACCCGTTCGGTTTATAAGCCTATCACGCTAATGTATTAGACATGATTAACGTTGAATTTATGAATTTATAGGAAGTTTACACAGATTTGTGTGGAGGGAGAAAAACCACCCGGCCGAGAGTCGAACCTCGATCTCCCCGTCATCGGCCGTCTAGTCTAACACGAGAGTAGTGCAAAAGGGTTGTTCAGCCGTGGCAGACACGTCACACTTGATAAAACAGAGATTGGAGGAAAGATACAGAGAAATATAATTTAATCTGAAAGGGCAAGGAAACGGAGAGTAGTAAAAGTCTAAAATTAAAAAATTAAAAAGAAGGGAGGAAAAGAGAAGGAATAATGCATTTAAAAAAATCATTTCATCTTAATTTATTTTTTAAATCGTAACCGAACATCCTCTATGAACAAATTGAACACAGTTTTAAATTGTATGTCTAGGCCTATACCGCAGATAAAAGAAAAAGCGACCGGGCCGGGTATAAAAAAGCAGAGAAAATAAACGACGGGGTGTGGTTTGTTTGGACAAGAGGGGGAGAAGGGGTGTAGTTGGTAGTGTTGGTCACAAAGGAGATTGGAAGCAGCGGTCGCGAAGAGAACCCAAGAGAAACTCTTTTATCCGGTGTTTTGTATCCTCTCGTCACCTGTGTGTTTGATTATGCACGCGCGCGGCCAGACGACAATAACTACTTTTAGGTGTTGTATTGTCACTTGGGCTGAAACGAAGCAAGGTTTTATAAACAACAACAACAAAAACGGTACAGTCGTTTGTGGGTTAATTTCTGTGTTTAATTCAAAATAATTTAATTTTAGTTTTAATTGTTTATCTCCCTGCTCAGTCGCTTTGGACTGCCGCTCTGAAAACGGCCGTAAAATATTGGATATAGGGTGGTTCAAATTAGTTGTAACCTCTAATTTGTTAAAAACCCAGTGGCTCTTTTTTATATTTTACTACTTTTTTTAAGCATCGTATTACTATCCGTTATATACTAACTACGCTAGTAATTTTAGGGATGAGGAATGTTATATTTATAGGAAGTGTACCCGCATTTTCGTGAAGGGAGAGTAGAAAACCATTTTGGAAAAAACACCCTCAGTACATCCGACCGAGATTCGAACCTAGATCTCCCCGTCATAGGCAGTCTAGTCAAACGCGAGAGTAGCGCCTTAGACCATGCGGCCAACGAAGAGGGTTTATTTTACTATTCCTTCAATTAATACACTATGGCTACTAAAGCATGTGGTCCTTCACTATTTTTTTTTTGCCATGGTCCCTTTTGGCGATTTGGGGAAACCTATGGACCCTCCCTCATAATAATATACTTTAAATGCATAAAATATAAGATCTAGGACTGTGAATTAATCCAATTACACATTTATAAAAATATTGATGACAAAATCAGAGAAAAGCCGTTTCGGTGGTCACATGATCTAAGGCGTCACTCTCGCAATAGACTAGACTGCCGATGACGGGGATATGGGGGCTCGAATCCCTGTTGGGTGTACTGAGGGTGGTTTTTCCCTAAATGGGTTTCCACTCTCCCTCCACGCAAATTTCGGGTACACTTCCTTTAAATTTAACTTTTCTCATCCTTAACACACTAGAGTAATTAGTGCACATGCGTATAGCCTGAAAGGGTAGTAATACTTATACTTAGCACCGTATTTTACTACCCGTTCGGGTTATACGCTTAAGTACTAATTACGCTAATAGATTAGGAATTGAGAAGGTTGAATACAGAGGAAGTGGACCCGCATTTGCGTGGAGGAAGAGTAGAAAACCATTTAGGAAAAACCACCCCCAGTTCACCCGAGTGAGATTCGAATCTCGATCTACCCGTCCTCGGCAGTCTAGCTCAACATGGAACCAGCGTGCTAGCCAACAATGCCCCCGAGGTGTGTAATATGCAGTAAAACGCGGTGCTAAAATAAAGTCACAGATACACTCCGTTTACCTTGGTGGACTGCACTATGGCCCTATCTCATAAGCTACGCCATAGCTGAAGCATGCAAGGTAAGCTTGTTACCTCTCAGGGTAAACTAAGAGCACTTCTGATACTGTGGTTTGTTGGCTGCATTCATAATTGAAAGAGATGATAAGTTTCTATTAGAGGTAATTGAAAATAAAGATGTAATTTTGTTCCCATCTAATTTCAAGGGCTCCAGGTAAAGAACCTCCATACTTGAGCTTGATTATAATCAGGAAGTTGAACTGGAAATGGAATTTATATATATAGTTTAGGTTAGTAAAAGTTATTATCGGTTCTTAAAGGTTCTTACGTTTTATATATATATATATAATGATAATTGCATTTGATTCCCTTCTTTCTGAAACTTAATTTTATTTGAAAATGAAAGTTTCCCTTTTCTCTGGAATATTTGTGTGATTAAGATAGTTATTTTCCAAGGGGTTTATGTAGGTATCAATGAGCACCAAGAAGTAAGCACTAATGAGATCAGATTCTTTAAGAATGACTGTCACCTGGTGTAGAGTTTCCCCAGTCTACTCTTTAGGCTAAGAGCTCAGGAAGATGTATTTAGCTTTGAATGACAGCAATCATATCTAATAAGAGAGAGAGTGCTGAAACATGAGAACCTTCCCAGTTATGCAAGCAGTCTAAGCTAAATAGGAAACAAAAATTTTAAATGTTATCCTTAAAAGCTAAACAATTTAGTTTAGTGGTTGTTGGATGACCAGTTTGCTTAGAGGGGTGAAGGAGCGTAGGCGAAAATTGTTAATCTTTTCACTCTACCTATAGATATCAAGTAAAAAGTCGTCCATAATTTGTGTTTATTGTGTGTAGTTCAGAAGTGTTTTTTTATAGTTTTATTAATAAATTATTATTTGAATTATTTGATGGACGGCGTGAAATAAATATTACCCAGTGAAGATTTTTTTTAAAATGACATGGAGAATGAGTGGGTGACACATCAAGGATATTATTAATGTGGTTCTTAAGATGATTAGAACAGAAACATAACTAAGAAATGAAAAGAATAGGAACTTTTATTTTTCTACAAACGGAAACTATAACATTTTGTTTCAAGAACCGGAACAGAAACCAGAACCGATAAGTATTTCGGTTTGGCTCCTTGATTATAATGTACTAATATCTATTAATGAATGTTCTTCTGCATAAATATCTTCTTGAGATCCTTTCTCAAACCCGGACAGCACCCAGCCAGGGTAGTACAGCACCAGCCAGGGTAGTACAGCACTAGCCAGGGTAGTACAGCACCAGCCAGGGTAGTACAGCACACAGACAGGGTAGTACAGCACCAGCCAGGGTAGTATAGCACCAGCCAGGGTAGTACAGCACAAGCCAGGGCAGTACAGCACCAGCCAAGGCAGTATAGCACCAGCCAGGGTAGTACAGCACCAGCCAGGGTAGTACAGCACAAGCCAGGCATCGTTTCGTAGCGCAGTTCCTTAAAACTTTTTTTACCAAAACGAATAAAATATTTTTTCAGAAAAAAACACTAGAGTTTAATTTTCTCCATATGGTGACATCAACAGTTATTGAATATCTTTCATGAGCAAAGCTTTATTAGATGAGTATTTTTTTAATGAAGATAAAATATTGTTATTAAATTCAAGGACACCCTGGGACAGATATACATGAACAGTTGACCTTAATTCTAGTTTAACAGTGATTATAAAGTGATATTGGATAAACCAGTGATGCAGATTATCAGTGATATTTATTTTTCATCGCCTTTTAAGCCCACGAGTTACAGAATCACACGGAATACAAACTGACTTAATCTAGAACAAAAATGTAATTAAAGATACACCACCATAGTGCATATAGGTAGACATATACACTAAATGTTTAGCACGATGAATTCTTAAACAAATAGCCTCGAAAGTTCATGGCTACCCGACCTTAACTCGCAATTCAACCCTATCCCGTGACACATCCAGACAATCCCTAACCTGACACCCAACCTCCTTCAAATATATATAAACATTATCCTCTCATAGACGTCTCGGTATTTTACGATATCTTCAGATTTACCAACTAAAATTTTGTGCACACGCTTGTAATTACCCAAACGTGCCACATGACCACCCCACCTCAGCCTGCACGCCTTGATTAACCTCATTATGTTGAGGATGCATAGAAGCCACTATTATTAACCGGCCTCGTGTTATCAGTGCACCTGGCTACGAGTCTAGGGGTCCCAGGTTAGATTCCCGGCTGGTACTTTGGGTATTTTTCCCGAAAGGGGAATTATCACAGTGATTACCAGGGTTTGGTTAATTAGGTTTAAGTGTTTCCACTGGTTCCACGCCCTCATACTCACTATCACCGTCACCTCATCTCATCGGGACATGGAAAAAGCCTCCACGGAAAGGATGTAATATTAGTACATTCGAGCATCCCCTGGGCAACGATACATTAGTACTGGCTAGTCTTTCCCCGAACTGAGCTACGAGTGGTGTAACCAAGACGCGATATATTATTACCATTGTTATTTAACTAAAGTTTGCTCGGACACACACGCATTTATTCAGACCAAGAGGTGACCACAGTCGCTTGCAAGTGTTGTGGGCCTGTGGTTCATACTCCGACAAGAAGTTGATGGGAAAGGGGCCCGATTGAATAGCCGCAATAGTTTTTCTAGTCTTAGCTAAGGAAAGGAAAAAGACATACGTCGTCATTGGCTGATGTACATCTCAGCAGTCTGTTATTTCAAGGGAAAGTAATACGTTTCTTTCAACCAACGAATCGATACAGTTAAAGGTGTGCTATCCGTACCGGCTACTTGTTACTGTTGGGACAGGACTGTTGGTGCTGTCGGCTTATTACTGCCTGTTCGTTGATGTTGGAATCGGACTGTTGGTGCTCGCTCATTACTACCTGGTTGTTACTTTTGGCACCAGACTGTTGGTGTTGTCAGCTCATTACTGCCTGTTTTTTACAGTTCATAGTATCCACTAATTACGCTCTTATATTATGAACGGTGTAGATATAATGGTTATTATGTGCGTTCATTATTTCCTAGCTGACCATATTAGTTTAAATATGAGGATACCACGGACAAATAGTAAAACTGGACCACGAAAAAGTAAAATATTTAAACTTTTTTTTTTCAGGTATTCTAAACGTTAAAATCTAAAATAGACCAATATAACACATTCATTCCGATTATACATCTGAATTAAATCATAAAGCCTTGTTTTTTTTTAGCACAGCCATTCGGGCTATACGCAAATTACTCTAATGTGTTAGGGATGAGGAAGGTTGAATTAGAGGAAGTTTACCCCGCATTTACGTCGCGGAAGAGTGTAAAACCATTTAGGAAAAACCACCCGACCCGACAGAAATTCAAACCCCGATCTCCCCGTAATCAGCAATATAGTGTATTGTCTTAGATCAAGTTCCGGATCAACTTTTAAACTTATCAAGTGCTAGACTAGACTGTGGAAGACGGGTAGGTCAGGGTTCAATACCAGTCGGGTGCACTGAGGGTGGTTTTTCCTAAATGGTTTTTCGCTCTCCCTCCACTATCAAAGTTCCTGCGATCATCCATCATTTCTCCTCTCCCGAACGGGTAGTAAGACGTGGTGTTAAATAAAAGAGTTTAAATAAAAAATAAAATAAAAACTTACCAAAGGTCCTGCGATCCCATCATTTCTCCTCTCTACTATTGCTTCTTTTTTTCTTTGTTTACATCTTGCTTGGATCCAATATTTACTGAAATACTTGTATTCCCATCTTTATAGAAAAAAATAGAATAAATTAAATTCATCTTTTCATAATAAACTATTTAATTTTCTCATAATATCACTGATAATGACCGATCAAGGTTATTTTAGTCACACTCAAATATTATTTGAGGGTACTTAATAAATTTGCGAGTTTAAAATACTCTTTAAAAATCAACTTTTAGTGACTACGTAGTTTTCCTACGCGAGCGACTGAAAATCTGCCGCGAGATCGACTGGGCGATCGCGATCAACTATCCTTGCCTTAGCCGTTTGACCAACTAAGCGGTCTAAGCACTATCACACTTAGACACCAATTTATAAAATAGAAAGAGAGGGAAGAAAATGATCAGCCCACCCTGCGAGAGCTCTTGTTTATCTACTGATAACACTTCCCCTCTTCCTCTGACGAGTTTACACAGTCACTATTTGCGAATTGAAAATATTGACTTACTTTTTAAACTTACATTTTTCTTGTTTCCTATTCTAGTTAGCCATGTGCTACCATATACTTTTTTAATCTACATTTCGGCAGGAAGACTCTTAAAGGCCGCTTTTGTGATAAGCCAAATAGCCTAAGCTGTAGAGGATTTATAAAAAAAATTGTGACACTTTAAGACTATTTTTAGAGTAATTTATTGTTTTTGTTTCAACTTAATAACTTTAAAACTCGCTGAATAAAACGTAAATTCACTAATATGGAAAATCCTATCTTGACCTGCTGTGACGTCATAGATAGGCAAGTCCTTAATTTAAATACTTCTGGCCAGTCGGTATTAAAAGGATGACGCTGTGTGTTTAAAAGTAAGACTAATCCTCTCCTGTGTTTGACATTGGCTTACACTTTTTATTTTATCCTTCCTCTTCCGAGTCCTGACCTCATGGAAAATAATTGCGGGCTTAAAAAAAAAGTTCAAAAAGTTTCGACCTAGAAGTACTTTATATCAGGATTTGAAGTTGGCCGTGCGGTTATTGTGTTGGACTCGTATGTTTTTGTGAAAATTATATCTACCCATGGCCATTACAACTCTTTAATTATAATGTATTATTTACAGTCAGCAGATGATTGTTTTTTTTAGCACCACGTCTTACTACTTGTTCAGATTATAAGCCTATATACTGATTACGCTGATGAGTTAGGGATTAAGAAGGTTGAATTTAGATTAATTGTCCCCGTATTTGCGTGGAGGGAGAGTGAAAAACAATTTAGGAACAAACCTCCATACATCGGACCGGGATTTGAACCCCGACCTCCCTGTCATCGGCAGTCGAGTCTATTACGAGAGTGACGCCTTAGATCATGCGGCCACCGGATCAGGTGTCAGCAGCTGATGAGTAACTAGTGTATGATACCTGGTTAGGAGTTAAGCTGTACACAATATTACATCTATAGTTTCCTGCCGGGATTCAAACCTATAAATATGTTATTTATCTATGCAATGCATGAACGTTTTATATATTTATATTAGAGATGTCACGATACCTGTTTTTCTCTTTTCCGATTCTTAAGTTCAACCTCGATCTTTCGATTCTTGAACATTTCCTAGGAACAGGATGTGCTTGTTTACATTAGCAAAGTTCATCAATGGCTGGTGTTATCTTGCTTAGTTAAAGTCGCAAGTTATCTTCAACATCCCGTCTGTTTCTATAATTATTTTTTAAAGCAGTTAAAGATGAAAAACTAGTTTCATATAAATACGTAGCTGTGAAAGGCAGTAAATATTTTATCGCAATGCTTGACAAAGTCGGATATTCTTTCTCCTCTCTAATCCAAAAACTAATCAAGGAGGCTGTGTATAAATGTCTTTTAAACTAATATCACAGGATATCTCAATCAACTCTTCTTTATTTGGTAATGGAAGCTTACATTTTTTCAAATCAAATCAGGATACTACTTGTAAATAATTCCACCGCTTCATCGCCTACCCCCAAAATGTGTTCCGCATACCCCCGTTTGAGAATCACTGGCCATAGCATTGCTTCCCAAACTTTTTAAAACTGTGAGCCAAATTTTTAGAACGACTAACATTTGAGACACACCTAGTTTTTAGGACAAGAAAGTTTGGGGGTAAGGATCAGGGGCGCATTTTTTAAAAGTTTGTTTACTATCTTTTTTCATGATTTTATATTTTCAAATAATCACAAAATTTAACATTTCAAAAATATTTCGTGACCCATAAAGAATCGGCCTGTGACCTACAGTTTTGGAACCACTGACCTTTAGCATATATATTACATTCGGCTATACTCTATTGTGAGTCATTGACGTGCTAAGTCAAAGGTTCCGTATTCTATTCCCATATAGAGAAGTTATTTATACATTTATTGAATTAAGAATTTTTAACAAGATGTAAATATTTCCCTTATGTTTAAAAGAATATAATATGTGTTATAGTGTCATAATCCTGTACCATAAATTACCCAAATATGTTGTAATGTGGCCAAATAGTAGGACTTAAATCTCTCATAGAGTGATTTTTCGGTGACGGGAAGGTTGGGGTTCGAATTCCGGTAAGGTGTATTAAGCGTTTTTCCCAATCTTCTTTCACGAGCATTTGGGTACGTTTCCTATAAACGTGACCTTATTCGTTCCTATTAAACTTTTATAACTAAATCCGAATAACCTTGATGGGTAGTAAGACGTAGCGCGAAATATCAACAATGAATTAGTCGCTAAACATAGCTATAATATTGACTAGTGTTGAAATATACCCGCTTCGGTGGCCACGTGGTCTAACGCGCTACTCTCACAGTAGACTAGACTGCTGATGACGAGGAGATCGAGCCTTTAATCTCGGTCGGGTGTACTGAGAGTGTTTTTCCAACATAGTTTTCCACTCTTCCTCCACTCTAATGTGGGCACACTTCTTATAAATATAACCTCCCTAATCTCTAAAATCAATAGTGTAATTAGTAAATAAGCGAGTAACCCGAACGGGTAGTAAGACGTGGTGCTAAAGAAAAGTATTGAAACAGTAAAAAAAAAAAATACAATGTATATATTTTTACTACTTCAATACTCCATAAAATATCGGATAATATCATAGAAATATAATACATTATATGAAAGGGAGAGACACAAGTTGATATTTTCAGCCAATAGGACGATTTAAATCTCTGTTATTGCCATTCAAAAAATTATTTCAATTTAAAACTTAACAGCACAGAAGAATCTTTTCATTCCCACAGTACGACATAATCAGTAGCTGCCATGTACATTTCTTAAAAGAGTTGTCAATTCACACAAGGCAAAGAAACTTCTTCAATATCGGCCTAATTTCTACCTGTTCAACTTTCTTTCGCTCGGAAAATTCCACCAAGAAACTCAACTCCACTTAACTCAACTCAACTCAAACATCGCACAACATTTAAAAAAAAAACTTGAACTAAGAGTAGCGTGAGGTGGAGGGGGGATAATAGAGAAAAAGTTTTGGAATGGATGAGAAGATAATATGAGTGAACCTAAAACTAATTTCAATGTTAAATTTCTAATCAAGATAAGAATAGAAGTTTAAAAGATGAGAGCCTACAGGTCTTTGGATGGCTGCTAAGTGGATTTTTACTTTCTTTTGTTCGAAAAGTCCCCACACCCCCTCACCAAAGATACTTCATCAAATTTATCTCCATAGCATATTTATTAAACTGAAATCATTCCTTTGGACTAATCCAATCCCTTTGATAACTATGTTCTTGAAACTATTAATGTGAATTCCAAAACATTTAAAATATTTTTTTTTAACTTTAAAAGGTGCATACATTGAATAAATAGTTAAATATTTATACTAAAGGGAGATTTACAGATATCTTTTTTATTCCCTTTTTTATTTCATGATTCAAATTATTCCTCATACGTAATGGTTTTCCATTTATATGAAAACAAATAAATGGGACGATGCAGTGCACAGATTTTCTCTTAAGTTTATCTTAAAATAGAGATTTACTAAAAACTCGTAGATGTGTGAAACGAAATAATTAATATAAATCGTTGCAGAAACACTCCACCAAAGAACATAAGTGAAATAATATTCACTGTTACAGAAACATTGGGAATAGAAGACCCTCTTTGTCCACCAAAGAGTATTACAACCAATTTCTGTTTTCAAAGAGCTCCATAAAATATATGGTTTTATTCCAAATAAAGGATTTTTACTTTTAATAGTACTACAACTTTACAGTCATAAGTCATATCGTATCTCAAATATTTGTGGAAATTTGATGAAAATTTGAAATTTCTACTATGCATGGGAAAACAAGAGTTGTCATTTTGTTGGTCATCTTAAACAATGCCTGGATACAAAATTTAATAAAATCGTTAGAGCGGATTTTGAGAAAATCTATCTTTCTCTTTTTTCCCTACTGTAAATTACCATTAATTTTAGGATTATATATATCCAATTTCAAAAATTTCTCTGAAGAATCTAAATAAAACCCTGAATACTGTCAGTATCTATTAACATTGGGACATAGGCATGTTACATAAGATACACAGCTTCCTCCTAATGAAAGCCTGAGGGAGCCAAGCTATTCAGTAAAGTCCACAATGAGTTTACACGTATGTTTTGAAAGTCAGCTTTGCTTGTGTATAGTTACATACCAGTAAATTATATTTAGCAACACATTATCATTTTTTAAACTATAAGTAGGTTCGAAACGAGAACAAGGTGTGTCTTGTTTTCGGAGAGTCTTTGGAGAGTGTTAAAAGGTTTTTTTGATAGTTGACAGCAAGGACCATCGAGGTAGGACTTAGGTAGTTCTTTTCCAGGACTAGGCGGTGTAATTCACCGATATAGACGTATTCAAGGACTGTTTGCTAGAATGACTGATTAGGATATAACTTTCATAGTATTTTACCAATGAACTATCTACATCACATCATATATTTTAGTCTACAGTAAATTCATCAACACAACGAGTTTGATTATTTTAAACGCTCATACCCGAAAACCCCTGGTGAATTAACACATAGATAGTGGGTAGGGAGCGGGTGGGGGTTGGGGGTAGCAATACCAAGTTTTAGCCTGATCGGTAAAAGGGTTTAGGCTTTAGTCCGAGATACAGGTAGATGACGTCATGAAAACTACTTTTTTTTGTTTCAGGGTGTCATGAAAGTCGATATTTATCACAATCACGAGTTTGATTATTTTTATGATCACAGTACTTATCTCTCCGAGGGGCCGGCATGGAGTAAAAAGGGTAGTTGTGTTATTTGTGACGATGATACTCATGCCTGTAGATATCTGAAGCACTTTAATTTTTCTTTTATGAATATTTTTTTCTTTTCAGATCTTATATAATATATTTAATTTATATCTATCTATTTTTACATTTTATTTTAGTCTTTGTGATATAGTTGATATAGTTTTGTGAAAGTGAAAAAAAAACCTCTATGTTACGAGCCCGCAAGCGAGCTATACCGACCAAGCGGCCGCCGCCGTTAGCGATAATAGTGCCAACATTTGCGGATAGAGGGTGTCATGTGGTCAGCACAATGAACTCT
Organism: Timema bartmani; assembly: GCA_902151455.1. Lineage (NCBI taxonomy): Eukaryota > Metazoa > Arthropoda > Insecta > Phasmatodea > Timematidae > Timema > Timema bartmani. The sequence continues at coordinate 65,316 of CABFWB010001386.1, forward strand.
CCTGCCGTTAATCTCAGTTTTATAAACCGGAGTTGCTACTTTTTTTTATTAAATTAGCTCCTTATTTGTCCTGACGAGGCTGAGTTCGACCCCGTTCTCCGACTCACTGTTTCACAGATAAGTTTTGGAATCGCTGGGTCTTGAACCTGGAACCTCTGGATCTGTAGCCAGTAACTCTGACCACTATACAACAGAGGCTGCCTTTATGAAATAAAAATTAAAAAAACACTTATTAGAATTTAAAAAAACAAGTAATGTAGGATGAAATGATAAAAACCATTCTAGGCCAGGCGATATCAAAATTGACAGGTGCAACAATAGGAGACTTGCTTGACTGCATTGTCACTTATATGTCAAAATTGTATCTGTTTTATGAAACTGGACAGTACTAAAGTTAAACTAAAATTATTAAAATAACATAAACTAAAGGAAATTCCTTAAAATATACTATAGTAAAACTTTGTCGCTATTTTACCCAAAAGTCAAAGTTTTTTCAAATAAAGATACATTTTTCTAACAAGTCAATAGAAATGGAAACGTTTTAGCACCACGTCTTACTACCTGTTCAGGTTATACGCATATACTAATTACACTAATAAGCTAGGGATGAAGAAGGTTGAATTTAGATGAAATGTACCCGCATTTTCTTAGAGGAAGAGTGGAAAACATTTAGGAAAATCATCCACAGTACACCCGACCAGGAATTGAACCCCGATATCCCCGTTATTGGCAGTCTAGTCAATTTTAAGAGTTACACCTTGGACCAAATGGCTACCAAAGCAGGTAAAAGTTAAATTGATATAATGTATTATATCTAAATATATATATACCTATATGCACTCGTTTTAACAAGAGTGTTTGGTGTTTAAACAACTGGCTTTAAAAAACATTAGAAAACAATCAAGGTCAAATTTAATACCAACATCTAAAGAAAAATTCAATAAACTTTCAAAAACTCGTGTTAAATTATTCATTCAATAAGGACAAGAGGATATTTGGTAAAAAAATTATTTCTAGCTCTAGTACATACTTAAATGTACCCAAATATACTCAAATGAGCATTGAAAAGGTTAACCCTTTCAATATCCTTAAGTTGTCAAGAGCTTCCATAAAATGTATGGCTCGAGATAAGTATATAGCCATGTATAAAGGGTTGCATAGCTATAACGGATGAATGAGAACGCCGTGAGATGAAACGAGTATACTATAGCAAATACAGGCATGCAACGAGGATTGCATACCAATAATGGATGAAGGGGACCACCGTGAGATGAAACAGGTATACTATAATATATACAGTAATGTAACGAGGGTTGCAAGGATGAAGGGGACTGCCGTGAGATGAAACAGATATAGTATAATAAATACAGAAATGTAAGATGAGCTTTATAGGCATTCCCACCAGGTGATCAAACCCGATACCAGGGGAAAAGTGCAGGCTCCCACTTTTTTTTATACTACTTGACTTCAGGGGCAGTGTTTGTCTTACCCCCTTTATTTGTCTGAGGGGGTAAATTAGCTCAGCAAATTAAAAGGATTTTTATGGGTTTGACCCCAAAGCTAAAAGGGTTCCTGGGGACCCTCCCTCAGCAAATGTTTGAAAATTCGATACTCCTAGAATATATTTGAGATGGCCCTCGTCTGATTTTTTTTTAAATTATGTTTATTATTAATATCTACAAGCCATTTTGAGTGACACTACCCCCTAAATCTATTAAAATTCGCATACTTAAAGAAGCTATTTTTTTGATACATATTTTCCGGGAAATTATTTGAAAACCAGATTTCTCTAGAAACTACATGAAATGGTTCTTCTCCAGAAATATTTTGAAATTTGAATGTTTCTATAAGATATTTATAATGATCTATGTCTGGGTTTTTTTATTATTTTTTTTGTGTCACTCTCGTCATAGACTGGACTGCCGATGACGAGGAGATCGGGGTTTGAGTTCCATTCGGGTGTACTGAGGGTGGTTTTTCCAAAATTGTTTTCCACTCTTCTTACACGTCAATGCAGCTACACATCCTCTTAATTAAACCATGCTCATCCCTAACACATTATCATAATAATTATTACTTACACCCGAACGGGTATTAAAACACGGTGATAATATATATTTTTTTAAATCATTGGTATAGTTTGAACAAGTTATTATTTTACCTTGTACTCAAGCAATCTCACTGTTAGTACCTGTAAATACTCTTTTTACCATAAAGTGACTTAAAACGTGATGTCTACAGAATTGTTTCCTTCATTTTTTATTTCCAGGACACGCCCACCTCACGGACTTCAACATCGCCACCGTACTTGACGGAGGGAAGTTGGCAACGTCCATGTCTGGCACCAAACCTTACATGGGTGAGTGATTTGTTGGTCTTCAGATCGTTGAGGTCACTCACCGAATAGATCAGAGTTAACCTCTCACCCGCACCGGTGGGCACAGGTGTCAGACTCACTCTTGTCTCTCTTATCCTTTGGCGGAGAGGGTGGGGTTGGAATCCTGGTCGGGTGCAGGGGGGATGATCTTTTTCTTAAGACATTAGACATTTGAGCCATAATTACACTTAAAACTAAGTTGATAAAATCAAAGGATGATGCAACCATGCATATATTGAATATTAAATATATTATTCTTGAGAATTGATAGAAATATGTTATTAAATTTGAAAAATAAAAATTTAATTTATTTCTTAGCTGTAGTTCCGTCCCTTGATTCCTGGCTGCAAATGCTGCACAGTTATTTTGACATGTTTCGATGCATCCTCGGCATCATCCTCAGGTCAGAATTTCTTTACAAAACATGTAAAAATAAATTCAATTTTTATTTTTCAAATTTAATAACATATTTCCATCACTTCTCAAGAATAATATATTAATATTCAATATATGCATGGTTGCATCATCCTTTGATTTTATCAACTTAGTTTTAAGTGTAATTATGGCTCAAATGTCTATTATTTTAAAATGTACCTAATTTGTAGATGATTGTTACAACTTCAAACACATTCTTAATTAAATTATAAAATAAATTGTAGTTAATATTACCAAATCTTTTACAAATATCTTGCATATATATTATGTTTACATTACATATAAAAAAAAATTCTTGTCAATATAATACAACTTGGCCAACTTCAATTCATTTAAAATTGATTTTTTTTTAATATTCTTAAATGTTCCTTACTAATCAATTAAATTGTTTTTCAAAAAACTAACACAAAAATATTTAGATTGAAACCATGTGTCCTATTTGACCCAGGATACTAAAGGAACTTTGGTATTCTTCCTCTTAGGGTTTCTGTGTTCGTTTCTTAGTCAAGCACTCTCAGGGGAAATTTATAACTAAGGAAATGGTGATTTGTAATTCACAATAGTAAGAAGTAAAATATAGTATGGGGTTGGAAATAAACTTGTTTGGTTGATATATTTCATATATTATATAAACATACTTTGGAAGTTTATCACGTTTCAAGTTTGTTTATTGCCTTAGGTCCTATTATAGTCACCAAGTGAGAAACTAGCTTAGCTTAGCTTAACTTAAGTAGTGGACATATTAATCAATTTGTTTTATTTGGATTATCAAATAGAAACTAATACAAAATGCTAAATTCATTTACATGTATTATGTTTGTTTTAAAGTTTATAATTACATTTTCTAACGGTAAAATTAAACTTTTTTAAATAAAAATTGGCCCAAAGAGTTAGGGAATAGTTTGGAATCTCAGCCATTTGTACTACGACGTCAATACCAAGTAACCACCAGGAAACCTGAAAGTGCACGAAGAATAACGATGTTCCCCTTGCCATTCCCAACTTCTCACTTATGTGACCACGAGTAAGCCCGAAATTCCACCAAGTGTAACGATGTCCACCTCGCCATCCACCAACATCCCGCCCATATGACCACGAGGAAGCCTGAAAGTGCACGAAGTATAACGATGTCCCCCTTGCTATCCCCCCAACATGACCGCGAGGAGTCCCGAAGGTGCACGAAGTGTAACGATTTATCTGATGTCCCCCAGCTCCTGAGATCTTCGACTGCGCCGTGGACGCGTGTGTGGGTTACAGTTTCCCCGTGGACTGGTGGTCCTTGGGGATCTGCGCCTACGAGATGCTGTCCGGCGAGCGGCCTTACAACATCCACGCGGCCACAGACCTCAACGACGTGAGACTGCTCTTCATCTACAAGATCTACTACCCGTCCTCGTGGAGCAAGGACATCGTAGAGATGATGGAGAGAGTGAGAACAGAACCTGAAACCTTATTTGATTAGTATTGCGCTCTGGTTTCACTGCTGGATTAAGGATTAGACCTAGTTATCCAAATTTGTGGTCACTCAGTATCAGGTATAACTCTTGCAATATACTGGATTGCCAATGACGGGAAGATTAGGCTTCTTATCAAAGTCAAATTTACATATATTTTTATGCTTTCTCACGCGATCTCGAGGTGAATGCTGGTACATTTTCTCTAAATTTGACCTTCCTCATCCCTAACATATTTGTGCTAGTATGTGAATATAATTTTTTTATAGGAAGGGCCTTTTAGAAAATACATATTTTTCCATGGTCAACATTGACCCTTCTTACAAAACTTGGACTGTACCCCAAGGCGATACCAACAAACCATAAATAAATGGTAAATTATATTAGGCATCGGCTGGAATTGAACTATGGCTACCTGTATTCATAGTCGATAAAGGCTTGTTTATAGAGCATTGTTGTGTTCCATAGCTGCTGTGTGTCCACCCTGGACCGCGGATCAGCACAATGGCAGAGTTGAGACAAGTGCCCAGTTTCAAACTGTTCAACATAGAGGCAGTGCTCAAGAAGCAGGTGGTGCCTCCATACACTCCTCCAGTAAGTGCGACTCCTGTTCATGTTATGTCTAGTGCCTCCATACACTCCTCCAGTAAGTGCGACTCCTGTTCACGTTATGTCTAGTGCCTCCTTACACTCCTCCGGTAAGTGAATATCATGTTCCCGTTATGTCTCATGCCACCTTACACTCCTCTGGTAAGTGTGAATCTTTACACTCCTCCGGTAAGTGCGCCTCCTTACACTCCTCTGGTAAGTGAATCTCGTGTTCACGTTCTTTAAATAATAAAGACTGTGATTGATTGTTAATATTCAGAATAACACCATGCTAATTTGTTAATATCCAGAATAATCCAATGATCGATTTTTAATATCCAGAATAATACTGTGATCGATTGTCAATCTCCAGAATAATCCAATAATCGATTGTCAATCTCCAGAATAATCCAATAATCGATTGTAAATCTCCAGAATAATTCAATGATCGATTGTTAATATCCAGAATAATACTGTGATCTATTATTAATATCCAGAATAATACCATGATCGATTGTTAATATCTAGAATAATATCATGATCGATTGTTAATATCAAGAATAATATCATGATTGTTAATATCAAGAATAATAGGCTTATCATTATTGATCATTAATCTCCAGAATAATCCAATGATCGATTGTTAATATTAAGAATAATATCGTGATGGATTGTTAATACTTAGAATACGATGATCGATCGTTAGTCTCCAGAATAATCCAATGATCGATTGTTAATATCCAGAATAATATCGTGATTGATTGTTAATACTTAGAATACGATGATTGATCGTTAGTCTCCAGAATAATCCAATGATCGATTGTTAATATAATATCCATAATAATACCGTGACCGCAGGTGAAAGTTTGGGAAACACTGTTTTAATAGAATTAATAATTATAGTAATTAAAATTATCAATTAATATATTCTCATCCTGAGTGTATGTTTGAATGTTTATGTTTAGAAAGATCATTTGAACTGTGATCCCACGTTCGAGCTTGAAGAGATGATCATTGAGACAAAACCTCTTCACAAGAAGAAGAAACGACTAGCCAAGCAGCGCTCCTTGCGAGAGATTCAGAGCAGCCTTAACGGAGAGATGGTAATGTTCCTAATGTGGTTCTAACAGAGAATTGGTAATGTTTTTAATGTGGTCTTAACAGAAAGATAGTAATATTCCTAGTGTGGTCATAAGGCTGGAGTCCAAATCAAAGTCTGGTTGGATGAGAGGTTTATCCCCCCTACCTTCCTCATCCCTACCCCACTGGCTTAGTTAAAATTTCGTAAATCCTGGTCAGATATTATGGTGGAGTATAGGAGAACTCGAGCTAAGGTCTGTGTTTTTGCTAATTTTATTACATAACACTTTTTTTGGCTGAAATAAATAAACTTAAATTTAGAACAGACACAACACCCAGTCCACTTACCGTTAATTCATCACTGTGAAAGGGGGAACCCATATTTCACCAATTATAATTTTTTTTCAGCCATGCCAAGAATCAAATTCGGGACCTTTAGCTCAGAGGCAGATGTGCTAGCGACTGAGATAAGATTTCAGACAATCGGTAACAAAAAAACTGTTACCCGCTTTGGTGGATGCATGGTTTAAGATGCTACTCTCTGATTAGACTAGACTGATGATGATGGGAGAGATCGGGTTTTTCCTAAATAGTTTTACAGTCTCTCTTTATGCAAATTTAGAAACACCTCCTCTATATATAACCTTTATAATCCCTAAAAACAATCAGCGTAATTAGTACATAAATATCTAACTCGAAAGGCTAGTAAGGCGCGGAACTAAAAATAACTGTCGATATAAAATTAAATTAAAAATTGTATATATATAGGTTGAATTTATTAGTAAACTGGAAACTCATTTTGCCACGATGCCAGGGGAAAACATTACAAATTGTATTTAGATTTTTAGTCCATTTAGTTAATATTGAAATCCAGCATTTTATTTTGTTTCCTCGAGTATTTGGGGTTTTTCGCCGACCGTTTTACTAAACCTGTTGTGACTTACACCTCAGTAGTAGGGCTGCTTCTTATAGGTCCTCAGGTAGACCTTCTCTTGGTGGTAAACCTTCCCTAACTGAGGCTGTGGTGCTGATAATGACTTAGCTCATCGTCACTAACCCTCACACTCCCAGCCCACCCAGCTGGGAGCCAACTGGCCAGACCATGTTCCAAACCTGTTGGTTTTGGCCCCACTCAGTCTCCTGTCTCTTGTCTGCACCTGACCTGGTTTCCGCTGGGGTTCATCCCAAACTCCACCAGGTTACTCAGATCCCGGGGTACACCACTTGGCGGTGAGATCAGGATTGAGTAGGAGAGGCTAAGCGGAACCCACGTGTTTTGCATGTCACTACCCTGTCAATATTCCAGGATAAAGGAAGATGGAGATATTTTATTAAACTGACTCAGCCACAGGCTAGAAACAGATGAAGATGATGTTGATGATGATTTAATATTACAAAGAGAAATTATACAGTAATCCATTCAGAGTATTATTGAAAGTTTTCTTATATCTTTTTAGATGAACTTTATAATTAATTAATAAATCAAATAAGACATATTTCTATAATGCCAAATTAAAGGACCTTAACTCGCATTCCCATTTCATTATACCTTAAGACGTAGTGGAGAGAAAAAATCCGTTAAATTTCCCTTCATTTGTTGTAAAGGGAGGCGTCATGCCTGGCTGCGCGGATCTCCAGCATCTGCCCGACTTCCCCATCTACAACCGGGAGAGAGAGTTACTGAAGCGAGAGAGAGAGCGTAAAGAGCAGGAGTGGGAGAGGGAACTCCTGCAGGCCATGAACAACTCGGACGCTACCGACTGCAGTCCTGGCAACGGCGACAATAAGCCCGTCTTGAAGACAGACGTCAAACACCCTAAGGACGTCCTCTCTAGACCCAAGAGCAGAGTGGTGCAATGCCAGGAGAGTGACATGTGCTGTGGTTTCCTGAGGGAATCCGTCTCGAACAAAAGTGTGTTGGGCGTCGGCGAATCTTCGTCTTCTGCCGAGGTGAAACATCCTTCCGCCACCTCGAAGGAACAGATAGACGAAGAAGTTCCGACCAGACGGATTCTCGAGAGAGACAAAACTAATACATGCAAAACAGGTGATCTTAGTTTTTCCTCGCTTAAAATGTTGGAATCGAACAAAACTAAAATGGCTGGACAAATAAATAGCGCCAATTTAAAAAGTGAATATTTTCTGGAAAGAAAACACCCTGATCAATAAACCACATGATTATTTTGTATAAATTTAAGTTAGCAATGTAGTTTTGAGATGTTTTTTAACTGAGTAGTTTCTATAATTAAATCAGAAATGTAGCTTAGAGAATGGGCGTGAGTGTAAGAGAGTGTAAAAGAGTGTGAGTGACTGAGTGTGTTTGTATGTATAGACATATATACTGTCTGTATAAAAATGAAATTGTTATATACTAATTAAAATAATATATATTCTTAAAAACAGAAAATTTAAATTGAAAACTTAAATGGTTTTTAAATGGAATAAATCATAAAGAGAAAAAAATTAAGAACTATTTCATGTTTTTGAAAAATTAGACTAATATTAAAGTTTATTAAATCACTATTTATTTTTAATAATCTCAATGTTGTGTATATGTTATTATAGTTGTCAAACACTAAAATTAATATACACAAAATGCCATGAAACTGAATTTAGATTCAATGCAACATTGAAATTATAAAAGTGCAAAAACAATTTGAGTCAAAATTAATTCTTTCAAGTAAAACCTTAAAAGAGTTATACTGTATTCAATTTTTTTTTTCCATTATATTTCTTGTGTTTGTCTTGTGTGTGTGTCAAGTCATTCTTTTAGATGTTTACTTTTCATTGAGTTTTTTTAGGTGGTTTTGTTACACATATCACATGTTCTCCCTTTTGGGATTGGGATCAACAATGGATTTTCTTTAAGGGGGTAACCATTGCTCTTTATCCAGTGGCAGCAATATAAAGTGTCAACTTTATTTCATCTTTTGCGCTGTAAAAATAAATATGGCACTTGTCTTGTTTTATTTTGTTCCTATGCCTCCATTTATTGTACATTTTTCAAAACATTAAGTTGATTAAATTTTTTTTTAGAGCTTTGGTTTAAAAAGAAATTTCTGGAAACCTTGCAGCTATTATTCCAAGTGCTAGCTTGATATCCATGCTTTTCTTTTATGCCATTGATACATAATGAATTGCTTTAATACTCAGTTAGAATGTGTCTTAAATAGTGTGTGTGTGTGTGTATATATATAATTATATATATATATAAAATTATATATATANCACACTATTTAAGACACATTCTAACTGAGTATTAAAGCAATTCATTATGTATCAATGGCATAAAAGAAAAGCATGGATATATATCTATATATAAATTAATTCCCCCTTCAGTACATCCCTGTTTGGTGTGTAAGTATTTATGAGTCTGTTTCAGCAATTGAGTTCTATTTTCACATTAAATTTGCTGTATTAGGTGTTGGGCTATTTGTATTAAATATTTAAATTATTTTCAAAACTGATTCTTGAGGGAAAATATATCTACCAGAGGCAGGTAGTAAATTAAAACTTTTCTCATAAATTAATCTCTTAATACTTTGTTATTAGAATAGCAAAAAGATGTGTATGATATTTCTGATTCTTTGCTTGCTTTAATTTAATTTCAAGGCTCACAAATTTTGTACAATACACCTTTAAAACTAACATCGTTTTACAACTTAAGATTAAATAATTAAAATGTATTTATAGGAGTTTGAATGATTTTGACCTTCTTTTTAATAATACATGTATCAATCCAGATCACTAACATTGAAATAGTTAATAAAAACTCAAACTATTTATATTTTAATCTGTAATACATTAGGTTAATTTCAATATATGTATATTTATATTTAAAAAATAGATTTATAGCAGTTATATGTAAAGGAAGTAGTTCCAAAAAGACTGATAAATGTTATCAACAATTAATGTTAATCCAAAATCGAATGTTAAAACTCTAATGTATATTATAAAATACTAATTGTTTAGGAATCCCATTACAAAAACAATAATAAATTTATAATGCACCATTCTTTATAGAAGGTTTTGAAATTATAATTAATAAAAATCAATGTTAATTTAATGTCATCTTTAGGATTACTTATTTATTTAATTTTAGTGTTACTGAATTTGAATATTTTTTTTAGTTTCAACTTTATCTATGTAGTTTTGGAATAAGTATTTTTGAAGATATTTATGGATAAAACAATAGCTATATAATACGGTTGTTAGTTAAAAAAATTTCAATATATAACACAAACATTCAATTAAGCCTAAGGTATTTGTGTATATTTTTTAAACATGAATGCTTCTAAGAATCTAAATCCATTGTCAAATGTATCATTCTGTATTTAGGTTACTCGACACTTAATAAAATGGACTCAACAATCATGTAAATTAATTAAAATAAATTTTTTACCCAAATTATTTAAAGTTTGTTTGGATGGATTGATTATTTTGATTTTTATGTATTAAAATAAACACCAAACCATGTTTTTTTTCTTCACACACACACAGTTAAAAATCCTATTTTCAAAGGAAGGGACTTACCTGATAGATATCAAAGTTACTAGATCTACTTTCATGTATTCATACATCAAGTCATGTGATCTGCAGTTGTCACTTTTGATAGATATTATCAATACCAATAAAATAATGCTAACAATATAGTAAATTATTATCAATGTTGTCCACCAAAACAAAATGTATTTTCTAAAGAGGCTCTTATGAAAATTGAAGTGTATTTGATACATTTTTATAAGCGTCACATTTTACTTACGCTTCAGGTTGTACACATATTTAATAATTATGCTAATGAGTTTCGGATTAGGAAGGTTGGATTTAGAATCTTAATTAATTTATAAATTTAATTAAAAATTAGTAAACCAACTTTGATCAAAATTAATTATTTTTAATTCTGAATTTTGAGGCCTACAACTTTCTGGTGTGTAAGCCTTACCCTTTTATCCTCCTTTCAATGTTTAATTTAATATAAAATATTTAAAAATTATCCCTTATTTAATCTGGCTAAGTTTATTTTAACCAAGTCAGGTTACACACATTACATATTATTTACACTAATGTAATAGGGATGAGAAAAGGTAGCCTTAAGGGTAAATGTAGCCACATTTGTATGGAATAAAAGTGGGCAAAACACTTTAATAAACACTAGCCAAGGTACACCCAACTGTGATTCGAGCCCCGATCTCCCTGTTATTGGAAGGCCAGTTTACTGTGGAAGTGACAACTTAGACCATTATCATCATTAACTGTTTCCAGCCTGTGGCCGTGACAGTTTAGTATAATGCCTCTTCCTCTCACTCAAACACTTTCTTTTATCTGCTCCTCCCATCTCTTTCTTGGCCTCCCCTGCGGTATTTTTCCCCACATACTTCATTTACAACATTTTCTTCGGCATCCTCTTTTTTCCCCTCCTCATTACATGCCTATACCATCTTAGTCTTGCTTCCTCTACTATCTCATGTACTCCCTTTACTCCAATTCTTCCTCGAATAACTTCATTCCCATAGCCTCCACTTTCCTAGTCTCTCTTACATTCAATGTCCATGTTACTGCTGCATGTGTGTACAAAGTATGTCATGTACAATACTTCCTTACACTTCAAGGGGACTTCCCCATAACAGGTCTCTTACGCACCAATAGAACAACTCTCCCTGCTGTTCTCTTCTCATTAAATCCTCTACACTTCCACCTTCTCCTCAATCATGCTTCCAAGATATTTTACATTCTGTAATTTTTTCTTAGTTCTGCAAACTTTGTGCCACAGTGGTGAATCAAGTATGCAGTGTAGCCACAGCCTAGCGCAATAAATCTCTGTTCAGTAAAAACACAAATGAAGTTGGTATGAGCAACAGCCGTGTGTCATCCACATTTCTTTCTTGTACTTACCAATATTTTAAATACATCAGACAAAATCAAAAGCTTTTGCACTAAGTTAGTTATAGTTTACCCAAATTATGAATGGTTTGAACTAAATATTTTCAAATGTTAAGGAAGCGGCCACAGAAAAATAACTTCAACCTTTAGTCTTAGAACATTTTAAATTATTTCAGGAAAAAATTAGTCTATACTTTCCTTCTTCTGATTTATTGTATAGCTGTTGGATTGGTTGCATAATCCATTTTTTGTTTCCTTAGCCAAAACAAAACAGTGTGCTGCAAACATTTTAGGCTGAAGTGTGCTGTAAACTTATGTTTGCGGAACACTGCCTTGAACCATACAACAGAAGAGAGTTAAAAACAAATAAGTTATGATAGAATCTAACACATATTTTTTCAACACCTAGTCTTACTACCCATTCAGGTTATACACCTATGTGCTAATTACGCTATATGTTAGGGACCCTAAGGCTGAGTTTAGAGGAATTGTACCCACATCTGCATGGAAGAAGAGTGTAAAACCATTTTAGGAAGGAAAAAACACCTCATCACACCTAGTCGGGATTTGAAGTCCGATATCCCCATCATTGGCAATTTAGTCTATTGTGAGAGTGACGCCCTAGACCACGCGGGTTTTAATAATTTTAATACAAGCATTTTTACTTCCATAATTAGGTTTTAAAATTATATATTTATCTATTCAACCCAAACTCAAATCAATTTAATACTGAAGGGCTTTTTGAGAAGCTCGCTTAAGGTAGACTTGAATTAACACTCTTTAGTTCCCAGAACTCTTGTTCATACTAAATAAAAATACATGAAGTAGTGTGAAATTAATTTTAAATGAAAGTTTATATTACAAACATTTTCAATTATGGCTAAACAGTGTTTAGTTCCACAGTGAGACCCAATGTTAAAGATTGGTTTTCATAAGAAGCTTTTTATTTGAAAACTGGAAATTTCATGTTTCCACAACGACAGGAATAAAAATATTACTGTGCACCTCAAAGCTGGACTTGAAAATTTTTTATTAGATTTTTTTTTTATTAAAAATAGTTTTAAAATGAATAAAAATAAATTTTTGTTGTTTGAAGTAACACCAGGTACTTCTGCTAGTTAATAATTGAGAAACATACAATAATTTATAAGAAAGTTTTATTGGAAGTTTTTAATAAATTTTACATTAACTTTCTGATTAATAAATCAAAGAAGACATTTTTAAACTGCCAAATTTCAGTGACTTTCAATGTTGGTCAAAAATGAACTTCCTATAAAAATCAGAGTTTGTTGGTAATTATTGATGTCATGACACGCCAACTTACCAACTCTAGGAGGGGGGACGGGGGGGAGACAATAATAAATATTCCTCAAACTACTCACTACTTAAATAACACAATTGGAGCCTAATCTAACATTACCCATTAAATACTGTATTGGCCCGAATTAGTAGCCTCACACATAATAAGACCCTAATATTTTGAAGGTGTTCTACATGAAAAATAAAAAGGTCTCGAATATACCACGAAGTAAAAACTTAACAATAATGACAGTTTAATTATGCCTTCTGAATGCTTGTCTTGATCCACAGGTACTCTTAAAAATTTTCAATATCAGAAAAACAGATTTTGTTATCAACACTGACCTACTGAATTACCAGTGCAGTTACACCGAAGGGAGGAAACAATATTCCCTCTCACTCACCATTTTGACCATTAGGGTATTATTAGACTAGCACATGTACAGATTCCTGCCTGCTAGTACAGTTACAGTGTGCTATAAAATGGAACCTGAAGCTTTTATTTTCAGTGAAAAATACCAGGAAATTTGTAGGAGAAAAACCTCGCACTATATTTGGGCCAATACAGTACTTCTTACTTTCATATTTAAAATAATAAGTTTCAGGTGAACATTAATATTAATTCAAGAGTTTCATTATACCCCTGATTCAAATAGGTACAACACTTTACTCAACGATGTGCACAATATTTGAAAAAAAGGTTTTATGGTTTCCTTCCCTAGCACTTAATTTAAATTAGTGGACAGTGTTCCTACACTAGTTTCCTATGTTCTCAAACCATTAGGCAATTATTAATTCAAACCCCTTTCTAAGTGACGGGTTAAATAGCCAAGTTACTATATTGTCAATTACAGTTATTGCCATCTAGATATCATATTCATTGGATTGAAAAAATGACACAGGAATCGACCCAGTGACCTTTGGATAAGTACACTAATGTTATAACCACTGGGCTATCCAAGAGTCGTCCCATAACCAGGGTCATTCTTCATTCGTGATTTTCTCAAGTCCATCAGACTCTGCCTAAAAATATGAGTGAAGAATAACTCTGGGCACGGGACGACTCCTGGATAGCTCAATGGTTATACTAAGCTTAAGGTCACAGGTTCGATTCACGTGTCCAGGCACCAATTTTCAATTTAATGATAATAGCACACAAATCATGTGTGAATAACTAAAATGTTGCAAGTGAGTAAATTATTTAAGCAAATTAGTCAAATAAATTTTGTATTTAAGGGAACTTTCACATCTTATAGTACAAATAATGTAAGGATGTATATGCCCACCCCCTCAGCTGGGCACGATTATGGTTATAGATGGCTTATATATATAGCGATCAAAAGTGTGCTTAGGACTGAGGATCCAAAAGATAAATGGGTAAAATAAATAGTTTGATTTCCAAAAAACCATGTATTATGGAAATTTGACTGAAAATTTTATTCTCTTTTAGTTTTTGAGTTACAGAATGATCAAAATATTATTATTCCACAATGCACACAAATGTATCACTCATTCATTAATAACATTGAATTTGTTAACAAAGGTAATACTCTTTAAAGTATCACATACATATATTTTGCATGTCTTACAAAAAATAAATCACACTCTGATTGCTTTACACTGTCTCATTTTATAAAACAACTAAATTCTTAAGACATATTAAATAAACAATTAAATAATATTTTATTATATTACAAGCATTATTATTTTACAGGAGTTAGTTTTCTTTTGATTTTGGTTAAGATGTTTAATTAAAGCAAATATTTAACAAATACAAAAATTATTTGGTAGAAAAAAATAGTGTGGCAATGGCGGTCACATACTTGTGGCACATTTTAATGGCCAATTCAAATCTAACAAAAAAAGTCAATGTAATTTAAAACAAAGATAATAATTATTAATACAACAAGAAATAAGGTATTCCTTACTTAATATAATCATAATGTTAAAAATAGGCCCTGAATATTGTAAAGCTCCATGCGATAGGGGCTTTAGTGCCAATGACAACTAAACGGAGCTTATATCAGTGACTTCAATCCTTGTGATTGGTTTTGCAGGTTCTATCTTCAAAATCTCCCCTTCCCCATCCTGACCAATTTTCAAATCTTGAAGAGACGCCATAATGCTATCCACAGCGATAGGAGCATTAGCTTCCGCTCCTGCAATCTTAGCGAAATGGAGGAAAGCAAAACCCCTATGGCCTCTCCAGGTGATGTCTGAAGGTTTTACACCGCGGTCGGCCAGAGCAGACTTCAGGTCACGGACTCGCACATCTGAAGCAATGTTGCCTACACGTAGGCTAAACTCAATGGCAGGTCTCTGACGCAGGCGAATAGGGCGCTTTCGCACCACTTTCTTAATTACCTCCTCCTCATTCCCATCAGTTTCGGTCTTACAGTCCCCATCACCTTCCTCGGTCTTGGAGAGTTTTCTGGACACGCGACGACGACGAAAGGTGCGTGAGGGCCTGTTACCTTGTTTATTGTCACCTTGTTTCTCGTCGCCAGACTGAACGTGTTCTTTGTCTTCCTCTGTGGCCCTGGTAAAACGGGGTTGACGCTTTTTTGGCTCGCGGAATCTCTTCTCTCTTCTATCATTAAATCTTGGACGCTCCTCAACGTCGGAATCCACCTCTTTCAGTGTACAATCCTTCCCTTCTCTGTATTGTAAAAATAAAAAACATACAATAGTCCATTTTTGAAGAACATTTTATCTCAGCAAGAAGAGTTGTTATTATTAATAATAAGAAAGATTTAATT
Organism: Timema bartmani; assembly: GCA_902151455.1. Classification (NCBI taxonomy): domain Eukaryota; kingdom Metazoa; phylum Arthropoda; class Insecta; order Phasmatodea; family Timematidae; genus Timema; species Timema bartmani. The sequence continues at coordinate 81,188 of CABFWB010001386.1, forward strand.
CCTAAAAGGTTGTTAACCTATTGCATCACAGTAGTTTTTTTCCCACAGTAAGTGGTCGTATAATTTTACTGGAATACCATTTTTTATTCATCACATTTATTTCAGAGCAAAAATGATTGTGATGCAAAAGGTTGGAAGTGATTCTTTCTTATTATTAATAACAATAGTCAATAATAAAAAACATGATCCTACATCTTAGTTCAGTCGGTAGCATGTGTCTATTGAGCTAAGGGTTCCGAGTTCGATTCCCGGCATGACTGAAAAATGTATCATTGGTGAAATTTGGGCTTACCCTTTCACAGTGATAAATTAATGGCTGGGGACGAGATGTTGTGCCTGTCCTAGTCTTAAGTTATATTATAAATAGAGACACCGATATTTCGCGAGGCTTCGCGAGTTGTGTTTTTACGAACTTTTACTTAGCACATTAAAATTGCCATAGAATTATAAAGCATATGAAGATATGGCAGGCCTAGCAAGCCGGTAGTGGAAAATGTATAGCTTGAATAAAAAAAAGTTACCCAAGCCACAGGCTGGAAACAGTATTGTAGATAAATAAATAATAAAAAATTTATTTAAACATTATTTGCCCTCAATGATGCCGGTAAGGTAGGATAACAGAAGTGTATGAAAGTTTCTTAAACACACTAGACTATACTGAAGATACGTGATTAAATATGGTTAATTTATAAATCTACAAAAATAATGATTGCTAAAAACAAATAGAAAATACTGCAAATGGTTTTAACCTGCGTTTTCTAAACAACTTTTAAAATCCAAAAACAACTTATAAAATAGCTAAACTCTAATGTAAGAAATTGTAATTATGCTGCAATGAAGACAAACCCATACATAAGCAGTAAATCATTTTAACATCCAAAAATCAAACTAGTGTTCCCTAAGCTTCTGGTAATTCTCTTAACCTGAAAGGGACTAAGGAAACATAAAAAAATTCTTACGCAATCTCCATATCCCTGAGTGTCACAAGAATGGGGATGTCGTTGAGGCGACGATTTGAAAGAATGCTCCAAATAATACCCGGAGGTTTTGGAAGCCGTGGAGAAACTTCAATAACCTGAGTGGGTGTCACAATAACATCCACAGGAACATCATGTTCCTTGAAAATCTGCTTGGGTAATTGATCAAATACCTAGAAAAAAAAAAGTAATTGTTTTAATGAGAGTTAAATTACTCTAACTCAAGTTTCTCAAAGTTTGGTCCTCGGACTGCTGGTGGTCTGAGGTGGCCTATCAAGTAGACACAGGGTCCCAAGAAGTTTAGTCCATTTTGGGACTTGCAATAAAAGACAAAAATTAATTTACTAAATGAAACATTGAAAATAAATCTTATAATTACATTGAATCAGTAAGTTATAGTTTTTTGATGGATATTTCTTGAGATTTTTGACATGAAAGGTTGACTTGTGTCTATCTACCTGTACCAACTTTAAGTCAACAAATCTGAACAATTACTTATCAAAAAAACAATACTAATTCAATGTAATTAAAATATAATTTTTCCGACATTTCATTTAATAAATTAATTTTTGTCTTGTATTTATAGTCCCATAAAGAAATTGCCTAGAAATAAGGTTTTTTCCCTGAATAACTTTCAAACACCCCTGCCCACTCTCAGAGCCATACTACATACTAGTTCAAACAAAGATCATATTTTCAAGAGATATAAGAGCTAACTTAAAATATTAATTTACCTGCACATCATGAACAGTTGTCACAACAACCGTATCTTGGTTCACAGCACCCATCTTCATCAACATGGCGAATTCCAGGTCAGCGTAACCCTCTCCTTTGCCTATTCTGTAACCTAGATGAGAATGTGTGTGAATCTTTTATTGTACCAAATGAAATAAGCCTAATACAAAAAATCTCTTCAAGAGTACTATCAACTTATATTTTGATTAATTTAAATTATTAATTATTAAAATGCAATGTCCATCTTTCATGCAGTGCAGTTGAAGAGGAGCAACTATGCACATCCTTTGTTGTTATATTCATCATCGCCTTGTCTTACTAAGTAACCATTCTAGTTATGAGCATATGTAATAATTATGCTGACGTCTTAAGGAAGAGGAAGGTTGAATTTAAATTAAGTGTATCTGCATATGCATAGAGGGAGAGTACAAAACCAATTTAGGAAAAACCACTGTCAATACACATGACCGGGATTTGAATTTCAATATCCCTGTCAATGGCAGTCCAGTCCATTGGAAGAGTGACACCTAAAGGAAATTTTACCCCAAAATCGGATAATTTTTGTTTATTTGAGGTATTTAACGTGCACTTCCCAACTGATTATATTAGCACAGAGGAATTTCTAGGAGCGAGAGTGAAAGGGCGTACCAATTTTGCCGTGAAAGGTTCTTTTACATGCCACAATTGGCATGAGACTGGCAGCTTTACTTCTCCTTTGAAGGAAGTTGTGCTACGGATTTTTATCAAGGAAAATCTGTCGACCCCAGCTGGGTTTGAACCCACTAACATTGGGTCCTGAGGTGAGTACTTTACCCCAAGACCACTGAGGTGGACTACTACTACTGTTAAACCCATCATTAAATGTTGAGTAAATGTGTACTTTATTATCTCTTAATTGCCACACTTTAGAGTTCTAATCTTCACCAATTTGTTTAATAGGATACAAATGTATACTCAAGTGGAAATAACCTACTATTTTACTATGAAATAAACTTTGTGTGTTATCTTTTGATAGCGGCTTTGCACATGTGATGGTGACAAGCAGAATAAAAATAGTTTTGTGAAGCCAAAGATTGTTGTTTAAATTTTAAACATGAAGGTGCATCTTTCTGTTCTATAATAATAAATAATCATGTCTAATTATGAGTAAGAAAAATATCAAGGGCAGTAATTATATTAATTTGTCACTTAATGTGTTTTATTTGTTAGTACATACTTTAGTGACAATATTAGCTATAAATGACAATATTTCTAGGCTAAAAAATTGAATTAGGAGAATATATAACTTAATACAATAAAATTCATATGAAGGGAGGATGCAAGACCACAATTTTGACGGAAAACATCATCCAGTAGACCCAGTTAAGAATTAGTCACAAGCCTCCTGGGTCAAAAATCTATATAATCAACCATGCTGGTATTACCATGATTGATGGATTTAATTAATTATTAATAGGCATAATAAACAATAATTTAAGGGTGTAAGCGATGAGGCAACTAAATCAGATTTATTTTACATGTTTTATTACCTGTCTTAACTATATATATTTAACCCCATTAATTGGGTAAGGATGAGTAATACATAATTTAGAGCACATGTACCCCGCATTTGTGTGATAAATCATTTAGGTTAAACCACTCTTAATGTACCCGGCCAAGATTTGAGCCCCAACCTCCCTATCATTGGCAACATATGACCTACCTTCTTTGGAAACAGCCACAGATCCCAGCACGACAAGGTCTATCTTGATGTTTGAGTTCAGGCCTACAGGGCGCCCCCACTGTTCCAGTCCCTGGCGAGAAGCTGCCATCTTGAGGTCTTGTTTACTTGTGCCAGGGGGAGGGTCCACTTGGTGGAACAGCCCTGAACGCAGTCGAGGAATAGGCACCAACACACTCTTCCTTGCCTAACATGAATGGTTACCTTAGCATGCATGAATATGCGCATTTTGAATATCATTTGAGATATTAATTAAAACATTTTGTAAACATTTACAAGCAATAGTTTAAACTTATTTTGATTCAATCCCAACACACAAAGTTAATGAAATGTCACAGTTGCATTTTATTGATTTTGTAGTTTACATTAAAACAATGTCGGTTCTTAATTTAATAATTAATTAATTAAAGAATTAATTTAGTTAATAGTAAATGAGTGATGAATTTTCCTTCTTTTAATTATTTTTGTGTCTAAAAGAAGGAAAACTCATCAATCATTTACTCTAACTAAATTAATTCTTAAATCAATTAATTATTAAATTAAGAATCAAAATTATTTAAATGCAAATGTAAAAGTAAATGTAGATGTAAATATAGATATTAATTTAGACACAAAAATAACTAAAAGAATGAAAATTCATCACTCATTTGAAACTCTAACTCAATCAATTTTTAAATCGATTATTAAATTAAGAATCATTATAATTTAAATGTACACTACACAGTATACATGTCAATAAATTGCAATTGTGACAATGTATAGTTTTTTCTAAACTTATTGATTGGAACAATAAAATATCTAAAATTCTACTTATAAATGTGTCTAAATGATCCAAGTCTGTTATAAAATTTTATCAAATAGTATGGTCTTAAGAAACAACAAATATGCACACCACGTTGAAAGTTGAACAATAATATTGGTTAGCAGAAACATGTACATATTTTAATGTAATTTATTAACTAAAGTACCTAGGCTAATATTTGAGGGTTTGGGTCTTAAAACTAATTTTACACATTTGACCTGATATCAATGTTTACAACCAGAGCGTTTTCCCGGTTGACCTGGTATCGACATTAACAAAATGTTTATGACCAAGACAATACCAGAGCTTGGTTTGGTAACGCTTTCCTTGACCAGACTAAAGAGTATGGTTACAACCAATGAGACGAGAATTTGTGCGCCAATTTCAAAACAGCATCACTTCTTATGTTAGATATAAATAAGTATAACTTTGTAGTCAATGGATTTTAAGTTTTTGTAAATTAAAATGATCAGCAATTGCTAGCTATAAATAGATGAAAGTAAGTAGGTACTTAAAAACTGTTTCGTTATGGATAAAAGAGAGTATTATACGGGGAGTCGAACCAAAATTTTTATTGGTTCTGATTCCTGTTCTCTAAACAAATATTTTAAAGATTCCGGTTCTGGTTCTTTGATTTCTTTTTAAAGAATTTAGCACAGCGTATTTCTATCTGTTCAGGCTACGTTAATGTAGGTCTACTAATTTTGATAATGGTGTTTTAATGAATTAGGAAGGTTATATTTTTATATTTAGATGAAGTGTATCCACATTTGTGTGGAAGGAGATCGAAAAACCACTTTGGAAATAACACTCTTAGTACACCCAACCAAAATTTGAATTTTGAATCTCACTCTCCCTGTTAATGACAGTCTAGTCTACTGTGTGAGTGCCGCCTTTAGACTGTGGCCAATGAAATGGGCTATTAGCTAGTTAACTAGTCTTACTACCAGTCTAAAGATTTTAAACACAAAAATGTATATAGCTTGAATGGGTGGCGAGGGATACATTTTTTTTCTAGAAAAAAAATTGGCAGCTAGTTTTGCAAACAATAAAATAAATTTAAGTACAACATTATTATTATTAGCACCGTGTCTTACTACCCGTTTGGGTTGTACGCATTTACGCTAATGTATAATGGTAGGGTGATTGTGAGATGAAATGGAGGACCTACAGTTTAACGTGGAATCCGAACCACAGTGGAGACCTGGCATTCGACACATTCACAAGTTGTGATTAATACACGTCTTGTCAGAGGTGAAGGAAGGGTTTGGCAATCAGATAAATCTGTGCGAGAACCGAGGATTGAACCCCAGACCCCCACCATAGAAGTCTTGACACCTTACCCCTAGACCGCCAAGTCACCTCATATTATTTAAACCACTTACTAACAACAAAAATAATCACCTCTGCACTGTACACAGGGAACATTCTCACTGAGCTACTTCCTAATTTAAGCTTGAGTGAAAGAATTTAAAGTTTGCATTTTTCCACCCTCCATATTCCTTTTCCCTCTACTATAAGCTGTTCAACCAACCAACCAGATTATCAGTTTTCACTTCCAGGAAGTACTAAGTACAATATCTTAGACTGCTTGTCCAAAAGAGATGATTTCTTAATTTCAGTATTTCAACTTCTAGGGAATGTGGTATTATCTGTATTCTATCAAAGCTAAATACCTCTTAAACCTTTAGTTTAAACATTAAAGTGAGAGAACAGTGAACAATGTGAAAGTCATGACATCCCTCTGGAATCTGAACTCATTACTGTGTATTGCTAAGGGCTCATTAACTCTTTTCTAATCACCCTAGAAAAGAGGTTTCACACAAAGTAGTAAACTAAAATTATCAAGTCAGAGCTTACTGAGAAAGGGGAAAACACAACATTTCAAAATTAAATTACTCTAAGGAAAGAAAAAAAAGTGTGCAGCTGATCAAAATTATATACATTTCTGTCAAACTAGAAGCCTTTAAGAACCTTTTAGAACCTAAAATTATTTAATGGTTCCAATTCCGGTTCTGTGTGTTCCAGAAAAGTGTTTTAAGGGTTCCGGTTCTCGTTCCTTAAAAATAACTGGTGATTTTGGTTATCGGTTCTGGTTCAACTCCCTGGTACTATTTGATCTAGGCCTATTTAACATATGTACCTCATGTTTTCTTAAGGTTATTTTTGGAAAGATATGTTTAGTCTGACATGTTGTGTAAATATTAGTATTAGTCAAAATACGCACAAATCTAACCAAGAATAAAATTAAAAAGCTCATTTTCCATCGATTTGCAGTATATATAGTAGGATTATATAAATTCACCTACCAGCTGTTAGATCTACTCAACTCCAACCAATATTTTTGTTTAGGAAAAAAATATTAAAATCATTTTCGCACTCTTAACTGTTATCTAAAATAATTGTAATGAGATTGATAGCCTATAACTCGAACGGGTAGTAAGACGCGGTGCTAAATAATGAGAATGGTGCCATATGCAGAGGAAATAATAGGGGGATCATCAGTATGGATTTTGACTAAATTGATCAACAACGAATAAGATTTTTATTAATAAGCAAATATTAGAAGGAAAAAAAAAGTGGAAATACAACATGACAGTACATCAATTATGCATGGATTTTAAAATGGCTTATAATTCAGTTAAGATAAATAAATTACATTAAATGCTAGTTAAGTTTGGGATACCGAAAAAACTTGTCAGTTATCAGATAACGCATCCACCTTCGACTCGGGAGGGCTTCATGCTGCCAAATGGACAATGATAACTGTACGATACTTTCAGAATACATGACAGATTTAAACAAGATGATGCCCATTCCACATTATTTTTGGATCAAGACTTGGTAATGCATGACAGTAGGCCTGGGGAAGACTTGACATCAACGGTGCAATGAAGCTTTAAAGATATGCAAACATTTTATAAGAAGCTAATAAAGAAATAGGTTTAGAAGTGAAAGCTGAAGAGACTACTTACATACATTCACACAGAAAGCGTGGATTGAGGACGATAATCTTGAGATTACTCAGAACAACATATTACTCGGTCAGTAAGTTGTTAACATCTCACTTGCTGTCAGGGTATGTAATACTTTGAATATACACAACAATAGTTTTACCGGTTGTTCTCCATGGTTGTGAAACATGGTCTCTTACCTTATATGACAAACGAAAATTTAGATTGCTCAAAAACAAGGTGCTTAGGAATATATTTGTTCTAAAAAAAAGGATAAAGATTGGGGAGTGGAAGAGGATACATAATGATGAGTTTTGTACCCTGTACTCATCACAAGACTTTTTAGGGTGATCAAATCTCGCAGATTATGGTGGGCAGGACATGCAATGTGAATGGAAGAACCTAGAACCGTGGTATTGACTGACAAACCAAATGAAAAGAGACCAGTGGGAAGAGCTAGAGGCAGATGGGAGAGTAACATTAGAATGGAGCTGAAAGAGAGAGGGTGTAAATTGAGGTGGAATGGATAGAACTAGTTTAAGATAGGAATGGGTGGCATACTTTCTAGGTTCGGCAATGAACTTCCAAGTTGCTAATGCCAGTAAGTAAGTATAAGCCCTAAGCGTCTAGTGCTAATATTAATAGGACATGTCCAATGAGCATACATTACTTAAACTCGAAGACCTACAGTACTGGTATATCACTAGTGAATTATTAATTTTAGCATTACATCTTATTATCCGCCTCCAGGGATATCTAAATATTTACCCTAGAATGTGGAATGTAGAATTTTGAGAGAGTGTGAAAAACAATTTAGGAAAATAACCCCACCAGTAGACCTACATCCATCCAGGATATAAACACTGACCTCTATGTTAACAATAGCCCAACCTGCTTCAGAGGCCGCATGATCTAATGCTTCATTATCGCAATATCAGAGCCACGCTTGTAATATCTACTAGACTGATGATGACGAGGAGACCGAGGTTTGAATCCTGGTCAAGTGTACTGAGGGTGGTTTTCCCTAAATGGTTTTCCACACAAATGCAGGTACACTTCCTCTAAACTTAACCTTCATCCCTAGCCCATTAACGTAATTAGTACAAAAATTATTATGACTGGTTTTCTGATTGGTGGGCAATATGTAAGCCTGGAAATACAGTGGTTAAAACAAATAAATTATGTTGTTGTGTACCTAGAACTGTTTTTTATGATGGTTGTGTCCCAATACAAAGTTACTCGACACTGGACTTTTATGTACGTTGCAAAATATTAGGTACATTCATTTTAAGTATTTGGGGTGTATAATGTACCTATAGCCTATGTGCCTATCCATATCATTGGTACCTAAAATGGTAACTTTAGCCCTTCAGCCCGCCCCCCCCCCTCCCTCCCAAGTAGTTTTGATTTCCCATTCAAGCTGCTCATATTATAGTGATGGAGTTAAAGATGAAGATATAATTTAGAGGAAATGTACCCACATGTGTGGGTAAAAATGACTTCATTTAGGGGAAAAAACTTCTCTTAATACACCCAGATGGGTCAGCAGCAAACCAGAATCAAGATAAATCTGAGTCCTAACATTTAGGGCAAGTTTTAAAGTCAGACTTAGTACGTCTCAAATGTAGTGCTGTACTAAATACAGGATGATAGATAGCTACTTAGACCAAAATGGAATGGGCTAGTTTTATATGCAAAACCGACCAATTCCATTCAAGTCTAGGTAGGTGTCTTGTATTTAGTATAGCAGCGCAATTGAGGCATACTAAGTATGACTATGAAACTGGCCCCTAGTATGTGTGCCCAACAATGGGTGGCTACTTGATTACCTACTTAATTTAAGGATTAGGAGGGCAGTTAATACATAAAATGTACCAACATCTATATGAAGAGACGATGGGAAATAATAAGTGTGGAAAAATACTCTCCAATATACCAGAGCACACACACACTGAAACTTAGGTCCTGTTAAATATATAAGTGGATAGTCCTTTTTCTTTGAAAATGTATGATCAGTGTCAAAGTCTATTAAATAAAAGTAAAATATAAATAGTGAGTGTCTATGATTTATTTTAACTTTTTTACCTCAAGCGCTAGAAATCTGACTCCTTCCTGTGGTTTGTCTGGATTCACTTTAACACTGGATGAAGACTTGAAAATATTCAGTTCTGAAAGTCTTTGGGCAGCTTCTTGAGAACCTTTAAAGTTAGGAATCCTCCCATAAACAGGTCTAGGGAAATGAGCCAAGTCATTTTTTTCGAGAATATCCCAGACTTTTTTACGAATGGATTGTTTTGTCACTTCTTCAGCTTTATAGAAATAGAAGAGAAAAACAATATTAATGAAAAACTTTACAAACACATGGACAAAAAATTAACGTGTATGGTTACTTTGAGAAAAAAAAATATTTTAAGTTTTATTTAAAAAGAGAATTTAAGATCCTATTGACGAAATCTAAATTCGTAAATAATACATACGTAAGAGCTCTTCCGTTGAATTCAGATTTTCCATCGACATCGCCCAGAAATAAAATTAACTTAAAATAATTAATTAGAATACTTTCATATGACAATTGATAGTTTTCCTAAGAGTTCACTTTTTTTTATTAACTACACAAATATAGAACATCTGCAAGTGTGAAAACTTACACCAACTTTTGGAATTAATCTCTCACTATTTTATCAACTAAACAAAGATTCCCAAAGATTTTCAGTAAATTCCATATATTTCAGGCTTTAAGGTAGAATTTCATATAGTAATATTGTATTGAATGATTAATCAGTTCAATATCCAAATACCTAAAATGTTCTAGAATTTAACAAAAACTTATTTCATATGTTGGCTATTGAACTTCAATAATGGTAGAAAATCGGGTAGTAAAATTACCATTGATCCAGTGTTGCCAACTCTCTCTCTCTCTCTAGCGATAGTACACGGACCTGAAATGGATTGTATTTATACCGGTAGGATACTACTTTCTGACATTATGTTGATGAACCCACCGATTTTTATAAACAATAATAATTGATGTAAGATTTGTTACTTTATAGCAGGGTCACAGGGTATTACTTTTAGAGAATGTCCTAAAATTGGATTGTACAGGTGCTGAAATTATATCAATAGTATCCAAATCATACAGCTGGCAACACTGCATTGATCTCATAATAAAGCTGGATAGACATTTGTGGCTGAAATTTTCGAGCTGTCGTCTGCATACCGTCGTGTAGGAGAGAAAAAACTTTCGGTGATCTTTTTCTCTCTTACACCCATATAAGGCAATGTGGTATTTTGACAACGTTCATTAATTTTATTGAATATATGAGATACATAAATGTGTGATTAGTTAAATTAAATAAATATGTTAGTAAAAGCTTTGAAGAGAATAGCAAAGTTTGAAACTGGTTAGTTTTTCTTTAAATAAATAGATGTAACTTAATATATACGATGATTTTTGAAGGAAGCTTGCTTGCAAAGCTTTTCTCGTACCAGAAGCCTACCCTATAGTAGTATTTAAGTAGGATAAAAAAAAACATTCGAGAAGGTAATTTCTACGTCCATTCTAAATGGCCGTTTATCCTACCAAAATACTAATATATAATAGTATTCTGGTATGGAATAAATCCTTAGAGATTGGGATTCTTACTAAAATCATGGTTTAGTAGATACCGTAATTCTTACAAGCCTATAACCTAAATTATCGTTTGAACGTAAGACTTCCACACAAAGTATGTCATTCAAACAGATGTAATACATATTATTTAAATTCATTTTAATTGTAGTAAGGAGAAATAAGAACTAGCATTATAAGGAACGTATTTGGTAAAAATGACAATTGGTTGATTAATTGTTACACTTCTGAGTCAATTAACATACAAGTTATTAAAAAAGAGGGGGTGGTTAATAAAAGTTGCTGGCTCACCAAGGCTTGTTCGTCCCACTCTTCAATTTAGGATGCGACGTGTATACTCCAGTCTTGAAGGTTGTTCTAGCCAGACGATACAAAGGTAAGTACATAAACAGTTTGTGATTGCGGGGAGTTTATCCTTGTTTGATTTTGTTTTATATTGTTCTTGATATAGACTTAATATACATTGAACTACAACATAGTAGCTTACTATTGTAGGAAGTTTATTAATATTGAGGTTTTATGGGCGGTAGTATGATGTAACATATTACGAATGTTGCAAGGCCATGGAGGAGAGAGAGTCGTGGTGAGTCCAGGGAGTTTCAAGGCTCTATGCACCCGGTGGTAAAGGAGTAAGATGAGGAACTGCAACCAAGGTTCAATACCAAGAAGTTATGAAATAATGGGCAAGCAGCTAAAGCTATTGCTTCAATATTCATAAGAGGTCAGACAGCCCAACTCAAAAGAAAGGCTGTGTAACCTCAGGTATACCACTCCCAACGGCAAGAAAAGCAATTGCCAAGGCTTATATTCAACACAAAGAGGATGTGGCTGGATAATATACAAAAAATAAACTCCTTGAAATACAAAGAAATTGATGGTCTATTTTCAGAACAGGCCGCAGTTTACTTCACTAAGTTTCTTGTGCCCAACTCCAAAAATGAAGGGGAACCAGATGCTATTCTCATAATAGGTTAGCTCAGCAACACCTACTGATTTATGAGGAGGGGCATCAATTTTCATTACAGCTACTAGGAGGTGTTTGAGTCAAGAGGTTGTTTGAGGAACCAACTCAACTAGCTTCTCGTTTACTTAAGTCCCTTTTCTCGAAAATGGTGGAAAAAGCCTTTATTTTTCTGGGCCTAGCGCTAGACGTTGCTGCAATCTGTGAATACTTTTGCGAAGCTTGGTCAAGGTCGTGCTAGAACACCAGCCGTTTGTTAACTTCCTCCTCCCCTCTATTCCCTTTTCACAGTCGACTGGGAGCGTGGAGCGAGAAAATTGGTTAAGAATGCCCTTCGCCGGTTTCTTTCCCACCGGATATTTAGTTTCTACAGGGTTTTATTGCGCACGCTAATTGAGATATTTTGTATCGTTACAACGTTATTTCTGTTTCAGGCTTGTGCTAAGGAAATATTTTACATAATCACAGCATTATCTGCCAGGGGCAAGAACATCATTGTTACCAATCAAGGAAAGTTGGAACCAGGTGTGAGTGTGTGTGTGTGTGTGTGTGTGTGCGCGCGCGCGCTACAACCAACTACGCGGAGAATTAGTAACAGGTAAAGGTTTCATCAGGAGGGCTGGATTACTCCAGAGTAACTCACTGGTGTAGTGTCTCCAATATATACACGATAGGATATCTTGATTATTTTAATAACTTACCGTGTCTGAGTTTTCCCCGTGCATTCAAAGTAGCACAATACTAAACCCTTGTTGTATTTCATGGTTAAAATATGCTGAGTGTTGGAGTTCCATGGCAATTTTACCTGTGCAGTTGATGTGACAGTGACTCATTTAATTTTCTTATTACTAATACTTATAACAATGGGATAATTTTATGAGAATAAAATCTAGTGGCAGTGGTTACTTTGTGCATATTGGAAGAGAAGTGTATCTCAAATATCCAGTGGCCACGTTTCAGCAGTAGTAGGACGGGTTTGGTGATAACTGATAACCCACAGCTCTCTCTACCCTCCTCTCTCTTTACCGCTGTATTCACCAATGGTCAAATTTGAGGGGTTTTTTATCCTCCAGCTGTGTCCCCGAAAAATCTGGGGGTGGTCTACTCAGCTTCACTCACCTAGGGGTCCCGATGAGAAGAGATTTCACCTACACCGCAAGTTAAAATTGCTGAGGATTAACTGAAGGTGATTTAGAATTAGTCGGAGAAAAGTGATGTCGGATTTGAGTTGCCATCTGTAAACATTATTGAGTGGTGGAGAATTATCAATAGGGGAAGTAAGCAAAAACTTTCAACATTTGATTGAAAAGGGGATGAAGATACTTTTGAGTGGAGGAGGTTAAAATGATGAGTTACATACCCTGTACTAATCACAAGACATTGTTATGATAATCAAATTATACAGACTACGGTGGGCAGGACATGCAGCGTGAATGGAAGAATTTATAGCCGTGACTAGTAAACCCAATGGGAGATATTTTTGGGAAGACCTAGAGGTAGAGGGAACGACAATATTGGAATTAACCTGTAGACAATAGTGTATAATGAGGTGGACTGGATAGAACTAGCTCAAAATAAGGATGACATACTTATGTAAGTGCGGCAAAGAACTTTAGAATTCCTAATGCTATAGAGCAAGTAAATCCACAGAGTTATTAGGAGGTATGTTATCCTTTACTCTTCAGCATAAATTTCCATTAAAGATGTAGACTTAAAGACAAGAGACCTATATGTTACATAGAGTATTAACCATACAGTATTAAAACAGAAATAGATATTTTTTAAATTGGCATACAAATTTAAATATCATACTAACTTTGCGTATATTTAAAACATATGTATTAAAACTATTTCTCTTCAATATAGTATAGATAAACTTCAAATAATTTGTAAATAGTGTTGTTTGTTAAAAGTTAAACAAATAATATGTAAAAGCATGGACTTAAATTAGTTGGCTAAATATAGGTTTGAGAAAACTATTAATCATAATTGTACTAAATTCTATGTAGTATAACAGATTATTTTATGGGAATTATTTCGTTGTTAAAATAAATACATAAATACAAGTAAAATGGGTTTAAAATTAATAAGATAATCTATCTACTTAATAAATTAAAGTCTAGCATTGTTTACAACTTACCATATAGGCCTACAAGTATTTAATTCTTGTTATTTTGATTTGTTACTAGTGCAGCTAATGATTTTCTTGTAAGATTTGTGTTATATTTAATATGAAATTATTAAATATGTAGATGATAAACGTCATTAGTTCAAAAAAAATATTTTAAATTTCTCATCTTGCTTAATAATCAGTCGACGAATGTGTAGTATTCGAAGTAATATATACTAGTGTTTTCTTGTCTTATATTTGATAGATTTACTATTTATAATGTCGGTAAAAGTGTAATGTTGTGACTTCGTTGTTTTGAAACACATTTGCTGTGTATATTTTTAAAAATATTTATCAGAAAACATAGGATCTGATTAGAAGTAAGATTTTTTGTCCCGACGACCCTCCTGAACCTGACTTGTTTCAAAATGGCGGATAATAAAGTTACAGATATTGACAATTTACACACAAAAAACGGAAACTTTATTTGTGGAGTGGTTGAAGGTATGTTGGGTTCACATAATCTCTCTTTAAATTACGCAATGATATCAGAGGTATTGCGACACTCATCAATCGTTTAACCAGCCACCGCAATTACCATTCTTTATGAATTTAAGTTACAGAGTAGGGTGGCGTATGGACTTAAGTGTCTTGCTGAAACTCAAAGCTGCGCCCGGTCTCGTGGCTAAGTTGTTAGAATAATAGCTACGGAACCCCGACTCGATTTGGGAGGGGTTTGGTAGTGGTGACAATATTTACTTTTTTTTTTATAGTTGTAGGCTTTATCTGACCCATTCTCGGTCATTTATTTCATAGCCTAAATATTAATATCAGTCAGATTCATCAAAACAGAAAACATGTAGAATTGATTTGGACTATAGTGTGATCCAAGGGCGGAATTTTTTCTTCTCTCTGTCAAATTATGAGAAATTTAATGTTTTCTAGCGCCTATACACACAAAACAAGATTCTGAAGTGTTTGATTAAAATAAAAAAAACGTGTTGAAACAATTCCAAACAGTTAAATTTTTTTACAGAAAACTCACCTAACTACAATAGCTAAGTTAATTGATATTTTTAAACACTGGCTCTAGCCTATAGCGTCCTCTCGTAGAAAATCTGGACTTATTCACACATGAAAGGTAAAAACTCGGTAATTTTTTATAAAGGTTGGGGTAAGATTGGTTTTTTTTAAAAATTGAAAACATTAGTTTATTAATATTTTGCATAAAAAAAGTATTACACGTCAAAAGATTTATTATGAATTTAAGATGTTTGGCGATATGCTCATGCGTAGTGCAGTTGAGATGTGTGGCGATCTACTTCAAGCTGTTTCTTTGGACCTATACAAAGTTTTCTTAAAATAAAGACAGCTAATAAAACAATAGTTAATCATTTACAAAATTTAGATCTTGGCCAATTACCTAAAAAAAAGCAAACTTTGGTGCTCTTGGACACTTTATGCATATTAATAAATACATAAAATCACAATTGTGCTAGGTAAGTTTCAATAACACAAGAAACATTTTGTTCTGCTCAATGCTACAACATATGGCAGAATGTTAGCTGGTCAATTATATGAGTTTTAGAATATTTTTTAATAGTTTGAAGTTTTTTTTGACACAGTTTGTTTTGTTAGAATCGGAAACTTCAGAATCTTGATGTGCGTATGGGTCATTCTCAAATTGAGGGACAATTTATGTCTCCTCTCTATATAAATATTTTGTTATTTTTAAAACAAGCAACAACAATTTTTTTTTGTAGTAGAAAGTGTATAAAACTTGATAGAAACATTTAAATATGGGAATATTAAAAACAAATGAGACCAAATAATTATTAAAAGTCCCTTTCATTAACTCGCTAACTTTCTGCACCAAATTTCAGAGTTTGAAGTTATATACAAAAATAAAGAAAAAAGGACAAAAATTTATAACCACGTGATAAAATATTCTTGTAATACTGTTATTTTAGTTTGAAGAATCCATTTCAATAAATTATTCATGAATTTTGACATTTTAATCAATGTCAATGTTTGTTTGTCCCCAAGTAACACACTGAACAAACACGATATTTTGAAATTGGCGCTAAAACCTTCCAGAATGATCCGCTTTTCCTCATTAGCCATAGTGTGTTGTTGTCCTGTACTTATAATTCATTCACGATAGGTCTTTACCTGGATGACAGTTCAAAAATCATATGTTTAGGTTTTAGGTTACCAACACTTGTAAAAGAACACTGTTTTGTTATGAATGTTAAGTTTTTTAATTACATGTTATATTTTACATTTAAAATAACTTAAACTTAAGTTTTCTCACATTATTTCATTACTTTTAACAATTTCTTTTTACCCAATCCGAAACAATATTTTAAACATATATTAAAAGTACCTATTCTTTGTTTTGGAATGTTATCTATGATGTGTAATATAGTGCATGCATTAATACCTTTTAATAAAGGCATCGTATTTACTTGGTAAAGATAAAATATTTGTAATTTATTTTATATATGATTAACTATTTTATTATTAGTTTATTGTTTTTAGAAATATTTAACTGAATAAAATATAATCGTCTGCTGCGAGGATACACCATTTTAAACAACTTGTCCGCGTCATCATCAACCACATGGCTAATATTCGTTGGTCGCCATTTTAAAGCCATATTTGTTAGACCTTTTGTGAAAGTGCTCGGAATAATAATTATTTTAACTTGAATAGAAGGATAAATAAGCTTTGTGGACGACCTCAAATAAATATTAAGACTTTGTTTAATTTAAATATATTTCATAGAATTTATTACTGTGCGCGTTTATTATATTTTTAACTTTAAATTAAGTCTCTAGTTTGTTAGGTCCACGCCTTACTCTAACTTATAATAATTTATAACTAAGTTAAATTACCTTTTATTTTAATTATTGGGCTTCTGTATTAACGTAAAAAAACTTAATCCTAGATCATATTACTAATTATTTTAAGAATAACTTTGTGTATACAGATATTTTCTCTTTAGTTCGAATACATATTAGGCCTAATTTGGTTAATTTTAATCTTACTTTAATCTAACTTTAATCTAACTTTAATCTAACTTTAAACTTTTATCTTTTATCAAACTTAAATATAAGTTTAATCTAACTTTAATCTCACGAAATTTTATAAGGGGTTCTTTTTATTTGTGGATAGATTTGTGTGTGTTTTTTTGATAATGAGTTCCCAGGAGAAAAAAAGAAGAGAAGTTACAGATCACCAAGTCATTCAAAAATTTCAATTTCAAAATTCTTTGAGGCATAATATTGGCCTAAATTACTGTGGTTAACTATCACATTACTCTACATAACCATATGTTTTCATAACAGCTGTCCCAAGTGACAGTGGCAGATATCAGCTGTTGGCGTAGTGATATTTTAGGGACTATTTTTTAGTTACTTTTTGAGCTGTCATCCAAGTAAACTTAGGTCGTGAATGGCGTTTACTAGTTCTTGTTATTTCATTGGTTAAAATTTATTTAATATTATTTGGTCAACGTATGAAAATTCAGGTAAACAGTATAGAGTATGGTAATTGCAAATCACTTCGCTAACGTTAATATCAATAAAAAATGAGAAATGTAAAACTTAATTTTCTTTGGATTTTGGAAAATTTAACATCACTATCACATGAATTTTGTATGATTCTTCACTTACAAAATCCTAATTCCAATAAATTAAGAAACTGTATCTTTTTTATATTATTGTTAAAAAAATATGGTATAATTAGTAAAAATACATATTTTATTTGTATTTTAGAAATTATAACGTATTTATGTGCATCTGAAACAGCATTAATGAAGTGATGGATTATGGGTAACCACTTTGGTAATGCTAAAAAAAACACAAGAAAATTGTAAAATAAAGCTTTGCTGGTATTATTACTTAATTCATTAGTAAATTTGGTGTAATTAGTCAATAAATTATACTTTTTCTGAAATTTTTATTTTTTTATTTTTGGATTTCCTAATTGTCCCTTAATTTGAGAATGACCTGTATAGGTGCTAGAGAACATTATATTTCTAATAATTTGACAATAAAAAAAAAATTCTGCCCTTGCTTCATACTATGCGCTCGATTTCAGAAAAAAAAAAACACTTTTAAATTATATTAGAAAAAGTTCTACTTACCTAAGCGACAAGGTAGCCTTCGGCTGTTTTATAACAAGTTGGACACCTTACCTTAAACTAAACCCCAAACAGAATTTACTGTATTTAAGAAGGTGTGATGAAAAGTGTCTACAACGACCACAATTAACTTTACAACTTAGTAAATTTAACTGCTTTAAATGGTTACCTATTACCTCTAATATTGGTGAAACACATCTTGAAAATCAAGTGATTTGACTCAATGTAGTTTATCAGAAGTATTCATAACCCCTACTTAAATAAGTTTAAGATCTCTTAAGCATAATATTGATGTCATGGAAATAACAAGAAAATTTATATTAATTAGTATGAGACATATCCAACCCAGATTAATCTAACCTCTAATGTGTTAAAAAAAATTATTTACAACTACCTACAGTTAACTCCTACAACTAGAGTCAACTCCCGATTATCCGTGGTAATGGAGGCGAGAGTGTCACGGATAGCCCAAAACCGCGTATATTCCTTATATTTAGTAAAACAAGAGATTGTAGCACATTTAATTCAAACTAGTACTCACCTATCGTGACTGCGTTTATGAATACATCATTTTATTTCACTCACCCGCCTCGGTGGCATAGTTAGCTAACGCGCCAGTCGTGTTGAGCTCGACTGCCGAGGACGGGGAGATCGAGGTTCGAATCTTGGTCGGGTGAACTGAGGGTGGTTTTTCCTAAATGGTTTTCCACTCTCCCTCCACGCAAATGCGGGTTCACTTCCTCTAAATTCAACCTTCCCAATTCCTAACCCATTAGTGTAATTAGTACTTAGGCGTATAACCCGAACGGGAAGTAAGACTCGGTGCTAAGTATTATTATTATTATTATTTTATTTCACTCACTTAGATAATAAAAAAAACACTTTAAATCAATGTACAATATAACCTACTCCAAATGGACATATCACTTAAAAACGTCTATATTAGTCTTCTGCTTCATTGCAGCTGCTTCCTTTTTTCCTCATCCTGCTATATATTTTCTGTAACACCAGCTTGTAAGATAGTAGCGTGTCATCTTCCTGTTCCAGATAATTAAGCAGGTCTGACCTCAAAAAGCCACCTCCTCCTTCCTTGCCTTTTATATTTTGTTTCTCTGGCCATTATCTCCTCCCTAGGGATTTACTGAGTACAACAATTGGTGGCTCTGTATTCTCCATCAATGCGACTTTTTTTTTTATAAACATATCCACCTGCTATTGGCAATGCCACAGTTAAGCCGCAAAGCAGATAATCTGGCCGTGGATAGTCGAGAGTTTACTATAGTTAGACAAAATAAACTATTCAATGTAATAGTTAAACATGGCTGTTACACGTCATATAATGACTTCATATCCATTTTAGTGCACAGGATTGCTGGTGTAACACAAAACATCACGGGATAGATATGTCATTGTCACTATTTACCTTTTGAAAGAGGTTTTGGCGATGTGTTGTAAAGTTTTGTTTGGATGTAGTACTTATTAAAAGGTTAAAAATGGGTTAATATTGGTGTCATTCTATTCCATGTACTTTGTGTGCGTCATAAAGTGAATAAAATATCTAGGCCTACACATTGCACTACCATGATAAATAAAAATATCCTAGAATATGGTTTATTGCTGGAAACTAAAGAGAAATGGGTGTAGAATGTTAGAGTATAAGCTTTCAAATGTTGTGTACATAGAATAACAATGAATAAATTTATATCATTGGACCTTTATATAAATTCTATCATGTTTTTTGAGTTTACACCCACAGGGGACAGTGTGAATATCATAGCCCGCCAGCACACAATCTCAAAACAATTTAGGTAGGAGGTTATAATTTGTTTAGATTTGTGTGGCTTCACTCAGTGTCTTCTCTCTCTCTCTCTCTCTCTCTCTCTCTGTGTGTGTGTGTGTGTGTGTGTGTGTGTATATAAATAAAAAAATATACATATTATTTATTATTTCTCTCCTGAAGTAGCTTCCCTGGCTATTCAATCTTATTTGACTAAAGACCAATCTTGATTACCTTGTCTGTTAAAAATTGAAAACTAAATTTAATTCATATTCCTCCTTCCATATTTCTGTCAAAGAAAATGATTTTCCCATGATAAACAATGTTGATATTTGGCCGTCAGGCTGTCTCATTGCACCTTACTATGGGACACTAACCTCCTTGACCTTGTTTTTGCTAATTTTCACCACCCCTTAGTAACTAATTAATAGCTCTCAATCATAGTGAATATTGATTTAGCCCATTCACCCTTATTGATTTCACTCGATGTACCTATTGCTACCAAAATTAATGACACCCCTACTACATATATTGACTATGCATGTGGTGATTACCTTAATCTTTACAATGACCTGTCCACTGCTGATCGATCTTGTGTTTATTCTACTGCGGATGTTAATTTGGCTGTAGATAACTTTACCAATTTAGTCCAAAGGAAAATCAAAATACATTCCTCAAATTACTATTCTTAATTCATTCAAATATCCGAATTGGTTTCCTTCTACCCTTAAATACTTTATTAGGGAAAAAAACAAATTTTTTCAAAAAGTTTAAACTAACAAATAATGTGTGTTCTATTCACATTTTTCTCACTTTTGTAAATTAGTTAAAACTTTGATTATAGACAGAGCCATTTGGATGAACTCAATAGAAAATAGTATTAAATGCAAACCCAAGAAATTTTGGAAATTTGTTAAAAATAATTGTGTGAATAAAGTTTTTCCGTTCAACCTAGAAATTAATGGCAAGATTATAGCGGATCCTTTATTAATTACTAATTTGAATTTGGGACCTACTTTCATTCCGTTTATAATTCAGCCTTACCTGTCTTACCCTGCCCTGTTATTGAAACTAGCGCACCCTTGTATCCATGCCACATTACACCCTTGAATGTTGCTAATGTTATAAAAAAATTGAGTTCTTCTAGATGTGCCGGGACAGATGGAATTCCAAGTTTTATTGTTAAAGGCTGTGCTAGCATTTTCAGCCCTTCGTTAGCCTGCCTATCTTTTTAACATTAGCCTGTCAAATGAAACTTTTCCTCTTACATGAAAACAATCTGTTGTCATACTTATTTATAAAAAAGTGGCAAAAACAAATGCTTTTAATTATAGACCAATTTCTCTCTTAAACACACTCTCCAAAGTATTTGAGGAAATCATACATGAGCATACTTTCCACTACCTTAAAAATAAACTTTCAGATAATTAACATGGCTTTATAAAAAATAAATCTACTGTCACTAATTTAGTAGAATTTCTTGGGCATGTTGCCCCTCAAGTCTCTGCCCAAGGTCAGGTTGATGCTATTTATTTTGACCAAAGTAAGGCATTTGACTTGTGTCAGCATAGTATTATTCTCTCTAAACTTGGTAATTTTGGCCTTTCTCACTCACACCACAGGGTTCTAATTTAGGTCCTCTACTCTTTAATGTGTTTAATGATGAATTGGTAAATATTTGAACTCATTTAGTCATTTACTCTTTGCGGATGATGAAAAATTATTTAAAACTATCAAATCAATTGCAGATGGGATAGATTTACAAAATGATGTAAATGGTATTGGTCTTTTGAAATTGGAATGTCTATTATTAAATCTAAGACCAAATCTATATATTTTACTAGGAAAACTAATCCTTTCTTTTTTACTTATAAATTGAGCAATGAAAACATAGTTTGCACCCTTTATATTAATGAGCTTGGTGTTCTCCTGGATAACAAACCTCATTTCCACTATCATGTTGACCATGTAATTTCCCAATCATTGAAATTACTTGGACTTGTTAAATTATTACTTCATCATTTAAGAAAGTTGACTGTTTTTTATATCTGTACTATGCCCTGGTTAGATATAAGTTAGAATATGCTACTGTTGCTTGGAATTCCATTACCTTAACTGACTCTCTTAGGTTGGAAAACGTTCAAAGAAAATTTGTCGCTGCATGCTATAATAAATTCTTTACTAACCGGATTTACTATGATTTTGACAGAATTTGAAACCTCTTAGGGCTCCAAACTCTCGTTTTGCGTAGACTTTATTGTGATGCCCTTTTTGTTTTTAATATTTTCAATAACAAAATTTTTGCAAATTTGCCCTCGATCTTATAGGCGTTCATATCCGTTCTCGGGCTTCTTGTAATCCAATTTTTTTTTTCTCAATGACTCTTACAAGGTGAGCCCCTATAGGTCGTTGTATCCATAGCGCCAATTCTAGATTTGTCAAATTCGACTTCTATCATGAAAGAAAAGCTAAACTCAGAGAGTTATTTAAGGAAATCCCATATCAATAATTTATCATGTAGAGGTTCTGCCTATAATATTTAAATTTACAATCTTTTGATTTATTTTTTGCATATTGTTACCGCTTTTAACCACTCTTTAGTTATTTGTTATTATTGCTATTTTTTATTCTTATCATTATTAATTACTATTTTTTTTCATAACTATTCAACAGTATATAAAATTATTTAGCTATTATTGTCTATCTTATTTTCTTGTGTAAATATATATATTTATAAGGTACTTGTGTACTTTTCAGTTCTTGCCTGTTATAGGTCTTACGACTGTTGACCAGCACTATAATAAAGGAAATTGAATTATTATTATAATTATTTGATAACTAGGCCCTAATAAATTACATGATCCAAAGAGCTTGAGCTCACTTATAAATAGGATTATGGATTTATAAGGATGAAATTTTACATTGGCTTAAAATATTTAAAAGGACAAGGATATTATGATAGTGAGATCTTTTTTACAAACATTTGATCATGAAATAAAAGCAAATCAAAATAAAAAATAGCAAAATATATACAAAATATAATAGACAGCAGTATAATGTGAAAGATTAGCTAGTTTTGATATATGTATGATAAATGAATACATTTTATCAATAAATGTGAGGAAAAATTAATAATGAAAAAGTTACTTTGAAATAAAAATTAATGAAAATTAATTAGTATTAAATAATAATAAACAAGACATGTAGGTATGTTCAGGGAAATAATAGATTTTAAAATTTTTACTGGAGTCTTTTGGAATTGCATTACATATTTGTCATTTTATTAAAATTGAATTTGTTCCATAGGTTATAGTGTTAAAAGTTGTATGATATATTTTAAGTGAGCCTCTAATATGATGACCTGACTTAAGGAATTCTAATTTGTGGGTACTTTTAAGTCTATTTTTATTTATTTTGTAAGCAAAAATACCTGTTGGGTAAATAATCAGGTGTATTGAGAGGCATTAAATCCATTTATTTATAAATTTTGTTAGTTCTATGTTCTCTAACAGGTAATTGATATAGTGATCTAATATTTCTATTTTGAAGTGCAGATAGTCCTTTTTAGTCTTGATTTGGTTGCAAAAACCTCAAATACTACTCATATACCATTAGATATGGATGTACCAAAGAATAATAAAGAATTATTTTAACTAGAGGACGGATGTCCGATTGAACATTATTTAGTAGATCATTTAAATTATTGTTTTCATAATTAATGCAAGTGTCATATGCAAAAAACTGAATGTGTTCATTCAAATTGTTTTTGTGTAAATCATTTATATAAACTAAGAAAAAAGAATGGGTCAAAGGATGTATTTTAATGTTTTATTAAATGACTTTTTTTTTTTTTTAGTAATTAGGCTATTTAACTTAGGATATGTGAACGTGGGATTGCCATGCACAAAGAAAACCAGTAGAGTGAAAAAATGCAGTTTTTTTTAAATTTCTGAGAAAAATAGGGAAGCACACAAAATATAGGGCCTACTGTCCAGTATTTGAGACATAAACTGTAAGCTTTTTCATAGAAGAAACAGAGAAGGCTGTCGAGTGTAGGTACACCAAATCTTCGACTCTGACTTCTCTATTTTTCTAAGTTGTCGGACTATGACTTATGAATTAATAGCATTGAAGTACCCAGCGTCAGGGAAAAATATTTTAGGGTAAAAAGCGCAAAAAGGGTAAAAAGTAAATCTTATCAAACATTTTTATAAAAAAAGGGGTTAAAGGGATATAAGTAAAAAGGGTAAATAATGTAAATGGTTTTAAAGGGCAGGAAAAGTTATTATTTTAGTGTAAAAAGTGTATCAAGAGTAAATCCATCAAAAATTATTTTAGCATATTTTTTTTTACTGCATCCCCTATTTACCCTTTACCCTTTTTACCTTGTTTAAACTTTTTACCGTTTTACTCTTTTCACCCTTTCTACATCGTTTACCCAATTTTCCCTGTTTAACCTCTTTACTGACCCTGTTTACCCTTTTACCAATCTTGTCCTTTTGGCACTTTTTACCCTTATATCTTTGATCCCTTTTAACAATTTATCTTTTATTTTTTAGTCTATTAAATTACATTTGGAATCCTTTACCCTTTTCCCCCTTTTTGCCCATTTTTGGTATATTCATTTGTATCCTTTTAAAATATTTTGCACTTTTCACAATAAGTAGGCCTACCTACACTATTAATCCTGGTAGAAATATTTTTTAGGGAAAAAAGGTTAAAAGTAAATCATAATCAATTTTTTTATAAAGGGAATAAAAAGGATAAATAAAAAGGTTGAAAATTGTAAGACGCTTTAAAAGGGCAAAAAGGAAAACAGGATAAGAAGTAAATCAAGACCAATTAAAATTTTAAAATTTCTACTTACACGTGCACATGTTCATTAACAGGGGCTACCATAACCCACATTGCACAACTGTATGGAATATAATGACTAAATATATTTTGACGCGTTAATATATAGATCTTAATTTCTTTATTTTAATTACTATTAAAAAATCAAATCAAAATTTTAAAATTCTGCTTATCTTAATTATCCTCTTTCCCTTTATGGAAAAGATCGAACTTTTCATTAATTATATTAATTCACATCTCCCTTTCCTCGCAAGAACTCTATTATTGATAGTTTCATTCTGTAAAAGTTGATATTTTGGGTTTTTTTGGTTACACGATTAAATCACGAGGGAGGGAGGTGGTAGGTAAGGAGTTTAATCACATACCAGAAGAATAGCTATACATTTTGGTGATTATTTAGTGGCATAAAAAAACTCCATGGCCGCCGCATAAGCCTGCAAGCAAGCTATATTGACCGAATGGCCACCACTGTTAGTGATTATAGTGGCAACATTTGTGGATAGAGGATGTCATGTGGTCGGCACAACAAACCCTTTGGCCATTAATCTCGGTTTTTAAATCGGAGCTGGTATTTCTTTATTCAAGAATCTCCTCATTTGTCCTCACGAGCCTGAGTTTGACCATGTTCCAGACCCACTGCTTCACCAAAAAAAAATATCTGGAAAGCGCCAGGACTTCTGGATCTGTAGTCAGGAATTCTGACCACTAGACCACAAAAGCAGTCAACTAGGTTATTAATGTTTTCTTTTTCTTTTAATTCACAGGTTTTTATGGTCGTCCATGGACAACAGAGCAAAGGAAAGACTTATTTCAGAAGTGAGTAGTTTATTAGTATATGATATGATAAGTAAACTACATTTATATCCATAAAATGTGGCCAATATTCATAGTAACAAAGTTTTTTTTTTTTGTTTGTTCATGGCAAAGATCACAATTAATCATGTAAAGTGAATGCGTTAGTGCTGGTTTTTACAACAACCTTATAAATTAATGGGTTCAGAGTAGAAGCTTGTCTTTATGACAAAGAAAACATGCTTACTGATGAAACTAGGGCCTGAAAAGAAGACCTTCATAAACAAATGAAGGTATGCATAGTGAACACTAGGTACCATTAAAATATTTTGTGATTCAATAAAAATAATAGAACTATTAAAGTTACGTAGTGTATATTGAACTTCCAAAAATACATTAAAGTATAAATCATTTATAAATGTCCCTCAGATTTAAGTTTAAAATGCCTTAGACTTTCATTATTCTTGTAACCATTGATTTAGGTTGACAACTTTGTAGAAAACAGTAGAGCATAATGTTCTCTTTCTATATAAAGTTTTAACTATGTCTATCAGCAAACACCAGAAATAGCACAAATCTGGAAGGCCGACCACATCGGCTCCGGCACTTTTAACAATAGAAATCAAAGATGATCAGGTCGGCCCATGGCACTAAAAGAGTTAGGCTATGTTTCTATTAATAAACAAATTTAAAGCATACAGTATATATGTTATGTTTTTATAACTAACATTTTCTGTCAACTTTTACCACTTTATTTAAACTTTGAATAGGTTTATATTTTTCACTTTGATTAATGTTTTTCCAGCCCTCCTTTTAATAAACGTCCTGGTTGATATTATTATTTAAAACAAATCTTAATTCTTTAGCTTGTACAATATTTTTAATCTAGGTCTGGTTAATTTATGTCCTGCCACCAGATATATTTCCTGGCAGAACAATAAAGATATTTCTATGACTATTTTAACAACTTATATTCACACATTTTGATAATTGACGCTTGGATATAGGAATTGATGCTAGGACTCTACCACTGAGCTATCCAGGAATTGGCTCATGCTCATGATCATTATTTACTCAAAGGTTAAGGCAGAGTCCATTATGGACATGTGGATATTCTAAACTCCATCAGATACCATCAGCCATTGATGACTTGGGAGTTGGTTTTATGCTTCTTACATTGTTATTGCTACATGCCGATATCCACCACATGTCCATCACAGACTCTGCTTTAAGCTATTAGTGAAGAATGAGCCTGAGCATGGGATGAATCTTGGATAGCTCATTTGTATGCTAAGCCATGGACGGACCCCAGGTTAAATTCTCATGTTCAAGTGTCGTTTTTCAAAATTTGTGAATATGATACTCGATAGGGCATAGATTCAGATTATACACTTAAATTTCTAAATAATTATCCTTTTCTCTAATTGAGTTTCACTGGTCATATACATTAAATATTATAAATATATATATATATAAATAAATAAATAATTTTCTGAATGTTAAATTAAATGTGGGTACACTTCCTCTAAATTCAACCTTATTCCTGAACACACAAGTGTATTTAATTGATCTGCCTATAACTTAAGTCTGATAAATAAGCTGAATATAGACATTTTTCAAGTATAGAACAATTGATTAAAAGTATTCCAGCTTCAATTTGACTTTGAAATTATTTCATATATTCAATTATAGTTCGCTTTGGATTAAAAAAGATGGCTTAACACCCCCTAATAGTTAATAAAGGACATTGATATAATTAATTAAAAAACTATCCGCTTCAGTGGTTGAATGGTGTACAACATCACTCTTGCAATAGACTAGACTGCCTATGACGGGGAGATCAGGGTTTGAATCCCGATCCGGTGTATTGATGGTGGATTTTCACTCTTCCATTTAAATGTGGGTACACTTCCTCTAAGTTCAACCCTATTCCTGAACACACAAGTGTATTTAATTTATCTGCCTATAACTCGAATCTGTAGTGAAAAGCATTGACAAAATATATTACTACTAAAAGAAGTTAGTCAGCCACATAACATCGGGTATTGTGTTTAGATTGAAGAAGTGGGGCATGGACTCGTATCTTTATGCACCAAAGGATGACTACAAGCATCGGGCATATTGGAGGGAACTGTACACAGTGGAGGAGGCGGAACATCTTACTGGTCTCATCTCTTCGGCAGTGGAGCATGGCATCACCTTCTACTATGCACTATCCCCAGGCCTAGACATCACTTACTCCAGCGCAAAGGAAGTGGCAGCACTCAAACGCAAGCTGGAGCAAGTATGTCGTCTAGGGCTAGTATGCACAAATATGGCTTTGAAAGCTGAAGGTTCCATTCTCACCACTTGTTTTGATTACTGTGCATTTAGATACAGGGTAGCCATTAACACTTGATTGAATTACATTTTATATATTACATTCAACATGAGGGTTATTAAAAACTTAACCTAATTGCTAGGAATAATAAGATTTCCACACACCTGGAAAACCGGGAAAATACAGGGAATTTCATGTATCTGTAAAAAAATAGGTAATTTCACAAAAAAACTAAAAAAAATAAACTAAAATAAATAAATAATAATGCTGGCGTATTTGAACATTCGCTTGGACCATACAATGTATTTGTACCATTGACAGCATAAAGTCACAACCAAGTCGCTGGTGGCTGTGGTGGTATAATGATAGCTCTTTAGTTGATGATATTCATATGTTCATCACAGACCACAGACTCTGCCTTAAAATGTAAGTGAAGAATGACCATGAGCATGGGACAATCCCTGGATAGCTGGCAGAACATTAGCACGCTAAGCCAAAGGTCCTGAGTTCGATTCCCTTGTCCAAGTATCATTTTCCAATTTATTTAAATATAATTGGTTTAGTCAAAATTGGACAAGAAACGACAAAGTTACTGCCAAACAAAATTTTGATGATTTTGTATTACATTGATTTCAGTATATATGCTAAGTAGCCAGATCTGAGGTATGTTGGCATATATGTGTTTTTTCAAAATAAAACGACTGTGTTCTGTTATTAAAAATACTCAATAATTTGAAAAAATATTCACTATCAAAAAATTCACTTGCAACTATACAATTTATTTTTGATGGCTTATTGAGGCTGCTTATTTCTGCTATAGGTGTCACGTTTTGGCTGCACTGCATTTGCCCTGTTGTTTGATGACATAGAACCAGAGATGTCGGAAGCTGATAAAGAAGTGTTTCAATCATTTGCTCATGCCCAGGTAACATTTGTGTTTTAGTTTGTTAACTATCATCAGTAAGGTAGTCATTGATGTTATAGAGTTACACAGCCTTTAGAGCCCGTCTCACCCCACAGACAACACTTATTTTATTTGGGTAAAACAGCTCAAAACAGATGTTGTATCATGGTGTGGCTTTTTTGTATTCTACTTTTAAAATTGAGACCAAGACCTCTAATTTTAATACACTTAAAAAAACTGGAATAAGATTGAAAAACAATTATTTTAAAACTAAATTTTTTTCAAAGCTGATCTCGATTTCGACATAGTCAAATGAAAAATACAGACACCAGATTTTTATGTTTTCTGGTTCGAACGTAATCTTGTTTATATAATTTCTCATTTAATCAGATGTGAGCCGGGCTCTTAATGCTAGCTTACAAGTGCATTAAGCAAATCATCCTGTTTTTTAAACAAATCACCAATTGCACAACTTCACAGTAAGCAATTTTATGAAAAATTAAATTTGATTCCACCAGGACTGTGAAGTCGGCACAGTAAGCCTTCAGCTCTGATTCCTATATTTTTTTACTGTCCGACACTTGACTTTGTCATAAATGGCTAAAGAATTAATATTAGTTAATAATATCAAATTTACTGTATTAAAATACTATAATACAGATAACCTCATGGGAAGCTATTTTAGCATTGTAAGTGTATATTTAAATAAGTTTGTCAATCCAAATTACAAAAAGGATAACTCAGGAATACCTGCGGTCCCATGATACAGTAAATTTTTACAATTAGCAATATCGAAATAATCAATTGTCATTCTATGGTTAGACCAAACGTGACCGCCCTTATCAAGGTCCAGAATAAATATTAATGTCCTTGCTTGGACCTAACATGAAACATGACATATTTTAGAAGCTGAAAACAAAGAATCACTTTATACGAATTTAGATATTGTAATATGTAAAAGTAGAAATCGTGATTTTTAATGTTCACCTAAAAAAAAAGCCTAAATATCTGTGAAAATAGTCATATATCCTGTGATCCTTTTTTACCTTTAATCTGCAAAAACCAATTATATCCGTATAAACGGCAGCCCTAGCATAGCGCTATTGCGGGTATTACCACTTTGATAATTATATTTCATGACGTAGTATTTACCAAATCACAAAGAAATTGGGTTTATTTAGGGGAAAAAATCACTTAAATTTGTGTTATTCATGTTAAAATTTGTTTTATCACAAATGCGAGTTTTGCACGTCCCTACTAATGAGGTAACATTATCTATCCATTTAGGTGTCTGTGAGCAACGAAGTTTTCCAACATTTGGGGCAGCCCCGTTTCATGCTCTGCCCCACCCAGTATTGTGCAGCAAGGGCCACCCCAAATGTCCAGAACTCTGAGTATCTCAACACGTTGGGAGCAAAGCTGGCCCCAGAGATAGACATTATGTGGACTGGTGAGTGTGATATAGTCTTCAGCCAATCATTACTATCACCAGTATGGCTAGGTGGGCAGTAATCATTCCTCACTCTAACCTGGGAGCCCGAGATTTAATACTGACCTATTACACTGAGTGATTTATAGGGATGTACGAAGCTTCAAATGTCAAAAGTCTAGGGTCAAATCTCCTTTGCTTTGACTTTTACACCCACAATAACTTTTATATCTTAAAAGCATTTTAAAGGAATAATAAAACTTAGATTTATTATGAACAGATTTGAAATCCATTCTTCTCTGGCTTGCACATTGTCAGTAATATTATGCTTCCATCTCTTTCTTGGTCTCCCTTGCGGTCTTTTTCCTACATGCTTCATCTCCATCATCCTTTCTTTTTTGTACCGACTCCTCCCAGCCCCCAATATATTCCAAGTAACTTCATTCCTAATCTTGTTTCTCTTCGTGACAGCTAATATGCTTCTCACAAACTTCATCCCCATGGCTTCTACTTTCCTAGTCTCTATTACATTCAATCTCTGTGTTTCTGTTGCATGTGTGACATTGGATACAAAGTACACCCTGTACAGTACTTCCTTACACTTCAAGGGCACTTCTCTTCTCCATAGCAGGTCTCTTACACTCTTAGAGAATAACTCTCTTTGCTGCAATCTTCTAGAGTTGATTGGTGATATCTTACTAAATCTAACAAATTTCAACATATATTTTTAGAACATACACTAAACAATATTTTAACACCGACTAATGAGAAAAATACAGTACAGTCAATGCTCGATCACTTGTACTAAAGGAGGTGGGGGTCTGTCCGAGTTATGAAAAGTCAATCTTATCGAGGGGAAATAAAGTTGTGCTTAAAGAATAAAAACTGATATTGATCTAAAGTAATATTATACTTTAATGTGACGAGGTAAAACTATACATATCAGATAAGACACATACACAAATAACACAGCTAGGTATTGGAATGGGGAAGGTTGAGATTACAATAGGCCTATAGTACTACTGGCAAATTATCTATATACTGTACTGTATGTGCGGAACCATAAAATTGACACTAACTTACTGACCTCAATATTCACACCCTCTTTTGGCAGGCCTAGGCCTATTATAGGAGCACAATGGTGATTGGTGTGCCACTGTGACGATATTTTGATCAGCAGACGTAGGTTTGAAGAAGTTGTCAATCATCTGTGAATATTTTTGATGTTGCTTCCAAACAATTATCTCACGTGCAGTCCTGAAGTGTCTATAGAATGGTTGCTCAGGGTTTGAAGTCGAATCTGTGACACAAATAAGTATGTCTAGAGCTTCAAGAGGCTCTTGACAGCTTTGACTTAGACAAGGGCTGTAATTCCTCCTCGTCTGTATTCTGGTCCATGGTGGTAGGAGACAGAACATCGCAAGTGATCTCTTCCTCTTTCTGGATCTGGTAGCTAGGGTCTTCATCTTCTCCATCTAACCACTCGCGAGTGTTTTTTTTTGGTGGGCCGAGTTCCACCACCCTCTAACAATGTCTCTTAGTAATCACTGACCTCACAACCCTTTAAATTATGCTCTACATCTCTCTCAAAAAGAAGTTTATTCCAGCAATTAACAAGCGTGAACGTCTTTACTTCATTCCAAGCAGAGGCCCAGTTTAAATTTGCTGACTTGATGCTGTAGTTGCGGATGTTCTGTAATGTTCTCTGCCCTCGCAAATCCTCTTCTTTGTCCTAAGGTTCCTCCAGTACCACCATCACTTCATCAAGAAACTTCTTTCTATACAATCTCTTGCATGGAAAAATAATGCCCTGATCCATTGGTTGGATAAGTGAGGTGGTATTGGGAGGCAATTCCAGGCACTTAAGGTTTCCATCACTGTTACAGATCTTCTTAGTTGGATGGGATGGAGCGTTGTATACAAGTAAAACTGCCTTGACGTCATTAGGGGCAATCTTCAAAATCTCAATTTGGAATTGTCGCACTTCAGGAACAAATTGTTTTTGAAACCATTCTTGCATGATTACTTGTGTGAATCATGCATTTTTTGAGTTAGTATAATGCACAGGTAGGTCATCCAGCATATACTTGAGCACACGAGGCTGGCGTGATTTGCCAACTATAACTGATTTAAGGCAATGGCTTCCATCTGCATTTGTACACAATAAGGCCGGAAGTGTCTCTTTGCTAAGCTTTTGTCCAGGTACAGTGTCCTCATGCTTGTAAGCCTGCGTGTTTTCAGATAGCGAATGCCAAAACAGCCCGGTCTTGTCAGCATAGTATGGTTACACATGAGTTAATCCTACTTCCTTAATTAGTGTCAAGTCGTGTTCTAAATGGCTCACCACTAGCTTTATCGGCACTTGGCGCTTCAACAAACACCAAACATTCTCTTGTTAACAATACCATGCTGGTTGCGGAAACGATACAGCCAGCCATCACTTGCTTTAAATTCAATGTTCATGGGCTTAGCAAGTCTCTCAGCTGCCGCCTGAAGCTCCACACCACAAACTACAACCCCGCTAGACCGTTGTTGCACATACAATTTATGTACAGTCTTTTCCAGGTTTGTGTCACTAGGCAACTTCAGTCGTTTTCTACTGGAAACGTTTTTTTTCAACATCACACTGCAAAGCAAACATCTTCAACTTATCCTTGTTCTTTCTTATGTCTGAAACTGTTTGTTTGGCGATGCCATATTCCTTACACACATTTGCCACAGAAACACTGGACTCTGTTCAAAAGTTTCAGTTTCTCTACAACACTTAATGAAACACACTTTCTCTTGTTCGACGCCATTGTTAGACACAGGTTCACTTGAATATGGCTTTTCCTCAACTGGTGTGGCGAGAATGGAAGCTTATTGTGTTCAAGTGAGATGAGAGGGGTAGTAGCGCTGCGTTGCAAGATCTCCGCCAACCCCCTGCATTACACTACTTCTCTAACAATTTTAGCCTGGCAGCATGCGGCTGGCGTGTTTCTAAATAAAATTTTATTTTCAGAAAATAATTTTGTCTAAGATATCAGAAGTCTGAGTTATTGAGCATTGACTGTATATGCATAGATAAATTCAGATATGTCAGCATGAAATAATATAGTATACATTTTATTTTCTCTAAACCTTTATTTTTACATGGATGCCTTATGGATGATTTAAAAATTAAAAGTAGTGCTATGTGACAACAAAAACCTTATATTTGACTTCACTAACCTTTACTTTGATTTACATGTTTCAATCTCTGCTTCAACTTCGTTTCACACTTAAAAAGTGACCTTTGCACACCTGCAGTCATTTTATAATCTGGTTAAGGTATTGACTTTCTTAATTTTTGTGTGTTATTTAAAGTGAATTGACCCTAAATAAAATGTTTTTAAGTACTTTTATCATCTTCACCATTATCACTATCATCATGTTCTATGTCCTACTGATGCTTCTTGTTTCAGGACCAAAAGTAATATCTCGAATTCTGACTGTGGAATCAATAGAAGAAATAACGGATGTTTTGCGCCGCCCCCCTGTGATATGGGACAACATTCATGCCAACGACTACGATCAGAAGAGGGTGTTCCTCGGACCATACTCTGGAAGGTCCCCAGACCTCATCCCCAAGTTGAGAGGAGTCCTTACAAATCCCAACTGCGAGTATGGGGCCAACTTTGTTGCCATCCACACCCTGGCTCAGTGGAGCAGGTGCAACGTTGATGGGAAGAGGGATCCTACGATAAGTGAGCTACCTTAAATTGTGTTTTAACTTACTAACTTAGATGGGGGTATGTAGACATAACTTTATCCCTGGTGCGGGGAATGGAAGGTTATCCGCTGTAGTGGCCAAATGGTCTCAGGTGTCACTCTTGTGTTGTACTAGCCTGCTGAAGACTAGATCTGGGCTCAAATCCCGGTCAGATCTACTGAGGGTAGTTATAACCAAATGACTTTCCATTCTTCTTCAGCGCAAATATGGGTAGAATACCTCTAAATGGTTCCTTATTCATCCCTTTCCCATTAGAATATTTATCAGTTATGCATACAACCTGAACAGGTAGTAAGATGCGGGGATTAAAAAATGGGAATCTAAGTGTAAGTTAAACTTGAAAAGTGTTTATAGTTAAATGCATAAGCAAATATTGGATTTTTTTAAAGGTAAAGTCTACATACTTAATTAGAAAATGGTTTGTTCAAAAATTCATATTTTAAACACAACAGAGCACAGTAATTTTTGAGGTACACTCCGTTCATGATAAAAACTCACTATTAATATAACCTTCATAATCTCTAAAACCATTAACATAATTATTACATAAGCGTGTCTAGCACCTTAGCTCAGTAGGTAGCATGTCTACCTACTGAGTTGAGGATCCCAGGTTCAATTCCCGGCATGGCTGAAAATTTATCATTGATGAAAATATGGGTCTACCCTTTCACATTGATAGATTAACGGCTGGGGACTGGATGTTTTACTGGTCCTAGTCTTAAGATAGATTATAAGGTGCATGAAGCCATGACAGGCCTAGCAAGCCAGTAGTGGAAAAATATATGGTTTGAATAAAAATCTGACCCAGGTCACAGGTTGGAAACAGTAATGGATGTAATAAAAAGTACAGAAGCGTATAACCCGAATGGGTAGTTTGACGCGGTGCTTTAAAAAAAAAATTAACTCTTGTTAAATATTGACAACACAGTTTCAGTGCTGATCGACCCAGTTATATCAAACAAAATTGAATTGTTTAACTAATGAGGCTGATAGTTATTTTGGGCACGGGTTTGCACATAGACATTTTTCACTTTGAGTTTAATCGAGTTTGAACGAAAACATGGAGCTTATTTTGAGTCAAGTAAATGGAGTAATGTTTGTATTAGAAATATTTCAAGTTTGGTATTTGTAATGGATCCAAACGTAAATTATTTAAGAATGAATTCTTTTGTCGGTAAAGTTATGATCACAAAAATTTGTATTTTTAAATGTATTTAATATAGTTGTTTAAGCAATTTCTTTTTAAAGCGTACAAAAGGAAATATTGAGTGACTGCATTTGCTATTAAATAGAATCTTTAAGTTAAATTAAATTAATTAAACTATGAATTTTTGAGTTAAAATAAAAAATTTTACTTATTCAAATTTTTAAAGTTTTATTGAAACCTTAGAATTGAGTTCGAACAAATATTAAAACTTGACTTGAACTTGAATTTTTGACTACTCACACACCCCCAACTTTTATTTTATCTGACTAGATGACACTGTGAGTGCCGATATAAAGCTGGAGACTGAGACTGAGGACGGAGGTGTCGGAGAAGACGTTCCTTCCACTCTCTCTCCCAATATGTACCACCCCCGGCAGGCATTGCGCAATGCCATCAACGAGTGGCTGCCCGAGTTCTTCCGACCGCGCGCGGTGTGGGGCCCCATTGCCAAGCCTCAACAGGTGGTGGCGGCGGCCGTACCTATCCCCATCATCCCGTCCGTCAACACGTGCATGAGTCTCACCACGACCACCACCAGCTGTTCCTCTGCGACCTTGCCTCTCATCAACTCGAACCAGCTGCAGGCGCTGGCCGAAGTTTGCAGCTCGGTAACCACTTCTATATCTGAAGCTACATTGTTGTCGGTAATGAAAATAAAAAAAAATAAAAATCTCATCTTAAGGTCATTGGTTAATCGACTCCATAGGTGTACCAATTCAAGAGAAACAATTTTAAAATTGTTTGAACATGTTCTAATTTTTTCACCCCAATTATAAAATGAATTTTGAAAGGGTGATAAAAATAAATGCGCTCTAGTTAAACACAAATCTACAGAAAATTTTCCACTGTAGGGGTGTGCAAAGTTCTATTTATCTGTCATTTTTATTAGCAAAGAATTGTAATTTTCAAAACCAGAATTTTTTTAGAAGCAAAGTCGAAGATAAGATTTTTTTCAAAATCAAGCTGAAGTTTTGAAGATTCACTCACCTATAATAAATAAATATATCTATTTTTCAAGAGTCATTTTTTTTTCAATTAACTTAACTATCATTTTATAATTGATACACTTAATCATTTAATTGTGTGAGTGTTTCTACTTTTAGTTGTGCTCTACAAATTTCCTAATATTCTATCATTTAAGAAAAATAAAGAAATTAAAATAAAGACACTTAACACATGCTTACTACACAATCTGATATTTGGAATTTGGATGCTTTCATAGTCTCTTCCTCAGGAATGAGTAGTAATAACATAAGTAGAGGCATGCAAAAGATGAGGTTATTAAAGGGGAAAAGTAGTGTTATTTTTCTCAAAAAATGTTACTATTTATGACAATACAAGTTGAATTAGTATTCATTAAAACAAATTAGTGCTAAAGCCCAGAAAAAAAAGTAGCACCGCTTTTGGATACACAACAATTTATGCTCCAACATT
This sequence comes from Timema bartmani, assembly GCA_902151455.1. Lineage (NCBI taxonomy): Eukaryota > Metazoa > Arthropoda > Insecta > Phasmatodea > Timematidae > Timema > Timema bartmani. The sequence goes on from CABFWB010001386.1 coordinate 117,690, forward strand.
AGTTTACTAGCTATGCCAGGCCTAGCAAACCGTTAGTGGAAAATATTGTAACGTAGGGTGCGTGTGACCTGGGAGGGTCACGGGGGCTGGTCACACGTCACCATGCGAACCACGAGTTCTTTTAAGGATACCGGAGGGGGTTGCCAATTTAAACTCGAATGAAAATGATCACGGAATATTCAAGGTTTTGACTGTTAAAACTAGAACATACACACACTGATTAAATATACATCTAAATTAATTACAACTAAACAAGTCATTAAATAAAATAAAACGAGTCTTAATCAAATCCGTAGATTACTAAATTAATTGAACACATAAAAATATAAGTAAATTAAATAAACAAATTAACAACTATAAAATACGTCACAACTATTCAAATATTAAAAACAGTCCCAAAATGTTCATTAAAACAGTAGTCCCCAATAACAACAAATGTCTACATCACCTGTGCAGTTCAAACAAGCCTCCACATGTCCCCACACACGATACACTGTGATTATGCACGATACACAAACACCGGTCCGCACACTGGACACGCCAGTCAGCACACTGGACACGCCAGTCCGCTCACTGGACACGCCGGTCCGCTCACTGGACACGCCGGTCCACTAACTTCACTGTCCACAGCTCGAACTGGGGACTCCCGGACTCACTGGTTGAGAACCAAGAACTGAGCACATCTATTATCGATGACCGTGTATATATAGGGGTGGTCCCAGCTAAGGGTCTAGAATCCTCCACTTCTAGAATACTAGGCCAGAATTAAAAGGACCCAGACCCTACCCTTAATCCATCAGTCAAGTGAGAAGGCCGCTGCCTACCTCCTAGACAAGGAGGGAAACAGAGAGAGCAGGGAGTTCAGCCAGGGTAAACAATGAGAGAGCGCCGGTCCAACTGTTAAACACTAATCTTGTTACAATATCTAGCTTGATAAAAAAAACTGACCCAGGCCACAGGCTGAAAACAGTAATGGTACTAGCATGTGGTGAGCACACAGTGATAATTAGAGCTCAGAGTTTTATGTAGTATTAACCTACAAAAAATATACATAAATTTGTAGCAAAATCTGTTAAAATATGCAGTAAAATATGTAGCATTGAAGAAACCTTCAATCCTCATAATATTAACAATACATATACATATATTATTGAGAGGAAGATGGAGGCATTTTAGTAAACTGACTCGGCCATAGGCTGGAAATAGAAGATGACATTATTAAAATTTAATTTTATTGCTGCAAATTTCTGATGGAGGTAATTGTAAAACACTATTCTAAGTACACACTTACAATTACTTTTTTTTTTAACATGCTGTATTGCATTAGTAGTTTGTTTTACATTACTTAAATTTCAAATTAATTAAAAACTAAATTTGTGTTATTCGTTAAAAACAGTAAAATTCACCTAAAAATGTGTGTTATCGCCAATGCAAATTTCACATGTCTCTTAGTAATAAGTCTTATTTATTAATACTATACTAGTAAGAATGATGGTATTATGGGATCAAGTTTGACATTACTATTTCACATTTATATTAGGGGTGTGCAAAGCTTCAAAAATGTTGACTTATATTTGAATATTCGTATGCTTCGACTTCAATCTGAAAGTAAAATTCCGGATTCTACAATTACGAAACTGCATCCAAAAAAATGTTTAAGTTAAAACAGGCCTTTAAAATAAATATCATTTTTTGCTGTTATTTCCATTACATAAAAGTTTGCATAGAAAAAAAAATCTAGAATAATTAAATTACACATTGTGATAATAACTTTATTATTTTAAGAAGAGACATATTAATTATATTTTAAATAAATGAGTTTATAAATAACACCTAAGTTTATATAGTTAAGCAAAGTATAATATTTTTATCCAACATTACATTTTTTTTTTAAATATTCAAACTTCAATTCGGCTTTGGGAATATCTCATATTATTTGATTTTACTTCACTTTGGATTGAAAAATTTGACTTTGCATACCCCTAATTTATATTTTAAATGCAAATAAGATGTAGGTGTAATTTAAAAAATATATTTTTCTTTCCAGGTGACGGCCATCAATGAAAGCCTTCTTCAGCCTGTGTCTGGTGCAGTGATGAACTCCCTCATATCTGAGACCAAGGTGGTGTGCAATGATGTGGTCCCCCCCACCGGAGAGCCCATGGACTGCAACTCTACCCCCAATGGCTCCCCAGCGCATGCCACAAAAAGCAGCGAGGACACACCCATGTCAGACAGCGCGACTGTGTCGCCTGTTCCCTCAAGTGTCAACATGCAGGTGGACTCTTCCTCTTCCAATACCATGATCGTTGAATCTACCAACTACTCCACTATAGACAAGTGAGTTGGCAACCTCTTCAAAATAATGTGTCAAATCAAGCCTGTGCCAGTACAAGATTTTAACTGTAAAATATGTTAAATCTCTACTTACTAACTTGGGGATTTATTTGGATATGAAATTTCAAATTCAATACAAATCTCAGATTTTGAAGTTTCACATGGGCTTATGCTAAATAGCTGTTTAGTGTAAGGGTTTTTATATTAGCCACGCCAAAGGATTAACTGGTATATCTAGTCAAAGGAAAAAATGGCACCAAACGGCCATTTTAAATTAAACATTGAAAAAAAGAAACACACTTCAGAAAAATATAAGCCTCAAAGTTTCCTCCTGCCCCCCAAAAAACACACAATTCAGAAATTTTCGGTCCACATTTGTCCCCTTCTACAGCAGAAGAAAGTAAAACTGGACTATGGCAGCATGGCTAGAGGTAAGTACAACATTCTATCCATTTACCGAGAGTTGAGAAACAAGTTTGATCTGAAAACAATACATAAGTGACCATGATCTCTACCTCTAGCCATTTTGCCATAGTCCAGTCTGCGTTTTACTCTCTAGCCCAAAAATATAAATATATGTTTTGTTGTGTTTTTCTTGTGAACTTCGAGGTCTACGGTAAGTGTGTAGACCTTGCCTTTCTATCTTATTTTCAATGTTTGTTCTAGTATATTTAGTTTTTAAAATTAATCATTGTTTTTAATGTTAACCATTTAACCATATAACTCATAGTTTTGTTCCCCTCCCTTCCGCCAGATGCGAGAAAGCATTGACCCACGAAGACTTGGCCCTTCTATGCGATTTGTTCTACTTGCCGTTTGAACATGGGGGCCAAGGCATCCAGTTGCTTCAAGAGTTTAACTGGCTCAAGAGCAACGCTCACCTTGTCACGCAGGCCAACAAGAAGGGCAAGGAATCACCCACTGAGCCAGAGGTGAGGGACAATAATAATTCAAGATTATAAATTAATAATCTCACTTGTCAAAATTATCAAATTTTGGATGGCTAAATTGTGGGATACTTTATTTAAAATCATTATTTGGCTGGTGTTTTTTTTTAGAATTGGTGTCTCTAACTTTAAACATAGATCTCTTATCACATTTTATCATTTGAATATACCTATTGTGTATTAATCACAACTTGTGAATGTGTGGAATACCAGGACTCCACCGTGGTTCGGATCCCATGTTAAACTGTAGGTCCTCCATTTCATCTCATTATCACCCTACACATTACACATTAGAGTAAGTGCGTACAACCCGAATGGGTAGTAAGACGTGGCGCTAATAATAATAATAATAATAATAATAATAATAATAATAATAATAATAATAATAATAATAATAATAATAATAATAATAATAATAATAATAATAATAATAATAATGATGATGATGATGATGATGATGATGATGATGATGATGATGATGATGATGATGATGATGATGATGATTGATTGATTGATTGATTGATTGATTGCTTGATTAATAATTAATTAATTGATTAATTGCTTAATTGATAATAATATTATTATTATACCTATTGTTGTTAACCCGCTTCAGTGGCTGCATAGTCTGACACACTACTCTATCTCGGTGGGGTGTACTGAGGGTGGTTTTTCCAAAATGATTTTCCATTCTCCCTCCATTTAAGTAAAGGAAACAAACCTGAAAGAATAGTTAGGTTAGGCCTAGGTGGAAACAAACACACTACTTTCTTCTTTTCTTCTTGCACTTCCCAGTTCTTCACACTTCCACAGTTACACATTGTTTTAATTTTCGGAAATATTCTTTTTTCACCTATTGTGTAGGTGACTGAGTGGTTTGAGCGTGCTACTCGTCTAGAGGAGATCAGCAAGGCGGTGAACCTGCTGTTCCAACACTTGACGTTTGTCCCGAACCGTGAGCTTCTCTATGACTTGTACCCGTATATGTGGGACATGCGTGGTGTAATCTCTCTCCTCAACTCTTACATCAAGTGGCTGGGTGAGTGCCCCCCTTCTCTCTGTCGACCTGTGCATTCTGTCTCCCCCTACACAGAGCTCTGTAACCTGGTAACATTCCAAGCTCCCCAACACGTTGATGCCTCCTCTCTAAACACGTATCAATATTGGAGAAAGCTTATGCTTGTACAAATAACTGTATAGCCCGCTTTGGTGGCCGCATGGTCTAAGGCGTCATTTTCGTACTAGACTAGACTGCCGACAACAGGGAGATCGGAGTTTAGAAGATTCTGTTTAGGTGTACTGAGGGTGGTTTTCCCTAAATGATTTTTCCACAATCTCCATGCAAATGTGGGTACACTTTCTTTAAATTAAACCTTCCTCATCCCTAGCACATTAGCGTAGTCATTACATATGACATGGGAATCCAGGTGTTTTAGGTTTGATTCTTGTATCCAGGTGTCATTTTTTCAAATTTTACAAACATATCATTCTCTTAATATGGCTTTATGTGAGGTCTTATCAGGGCAGACCTTTGAGTTGCTATCAACGCTCGCCCATTATTAGGCATTAGGGATGTGTGAATATTCAAAATTTTCAATAATTATCTGTCGAATATTTGATTCGAAAGTTTGAATAGCAAGATCAAATAGTAGTGTCATAAATCTCTTAAAAATCCTGTCGAGACCGGTATGTTTACGGCAGCAGGTGGCATGAGACATGCTCATGTGCTCTTTCTACAAGTGAAAGTGCTTTCAATGAAACATTTAGAGAAGAATAGAAATAACTACTCTACCATATTTCATGGTGTAAAAATGAAGGGTTGGGAGGGCTGTATTGCAAGGTTAACCATTTGAATGCACCTGTCAGTCTTTTGAAAGATGCCAGACAGGGAGGTGATCCAGACAGTATAGAGATTACAAAGGGTGTCAAGTCTAGAAAACACTTAAGGGGTTTCAAAACTAGAGAACATTTAAGGGGTCTCAAACCTAGATAACATTTAAGGGGTGTCACATCTAGATAACTTGAGCGAATTGTGTTTATTCCTAACAATATGTATAAAAATTTCAAAAACTATGACAGATCAAACCATTTCAATGCCTTTTTTTTAATAATAATTTGTTGTAAAAGTATTACTGTTTTTTTAATTTGTAAAGACAATGAGCGAGTTTCATAGTCAGATTTAGTACGCCTCAAGTGTGGTGCTATACTAAATACAAGACTTCACCTACCTGAAATTGAATGGAATGGGCCAGTTCCATATGCAAAACTGGCCCATTCCATTTGGTCTAGGTAGGTGTCGTCCTGTATTTAGTATCGACTCGCACTTTAGGCGTACTAAGTCTGACTATGAAACTGGCCCAATGTATTAATTACTGGTTATTTGTTTAAAATTCAAATCAAATTAAATAACTATCAAAACAATTTGTTTATTTTGTTTTAATTTAAACAAATATAATCTCTACACTGACCACTTAAACACTCCCCATGCTTTTAAATTTCTGTCAAAAACTTATCACGGAATTTAAAAAATTCGATTTAGTTGAAACCTGTTGTTTGGATCAAAAGTTCCTCTCAATTTCCTGAAATTTTGGTTTTTTACTAATACCAGCTCAAATAACAATAAGTAATTTTTTGCATTCTGCCAATAATTGAATATAAAACCCCATTTTCTCTAAGAATTTGTTATTTAAAATAATTTCTATCAAAAATGTAAGAAAAATCTACTATTTGATTTGTACTGGTAGGTATTTGTTCGAAATTCTTATATTTGATTCGATAAATAATCCTATTCGCACCCCTATTAGGCATTCCCCACAATGGTTCAGATTTAACAATTGAGTCTAGTGTTAAAATAATTAATTGTGTGATTAGATGTTTGTTGAAACATTAGTCAGTGGTTTCATCGATTAGGCGATGGATAAAGAAATCAAGAAATAAGTGAAAAATCTTTACAAAAAAGATCTTAGAAAATTACATATAAATTAGGAGTACTAGCGCAAGTACTCAAATTTTTTATCTTGAGATAAACATTTAGTTGAAACTCACTACAGACCTCAACAGACTTATGAATTCAACAATTTCATGTTAAATATTTGCACAATTTTTTTTTCTGGTGGCGGATGACTAATTTTTTACTCTTATGTCTATATGTCCGGATGTAGTTTGTGAAATGTGCATTTGGGATGAGTAAATGTGCACAACTATATAAAGATAGTGGTGTGGGTGTGTGCAGACATCTGGCTATTTGAATGTTAATTTCATCCAGTGAATAGGGGTGTGCGACACTTCGAAACTTCGACTTGGTTTTGACACAAACATCAGCTTCGACTTTGCTTTGAAAAGCATTTCGGTTTCGCCAAAAAAAATATTGACCTCAAAATTAATTAATGTTCAATTACTGTCATTCTGAGCTGTTTTTTACATTACAAATTAATATTCATACAAAAAAAATCTGAAGTAATTGAATTGCATGTTGTGAGACTCACTTGATTTATCAGATTGAAACAAAATATTAAAAACAATTGTGCATTAATAATTTTTTCAAGTAATTTTAGTGCATAAAGTAATTTATATAACCACAATATAAATTTTTTTTCAAGTGTAAATCAACTAACAAAAAATATTCAAACTTTGAATCGGTTTCGAGAATATTTCATATATTTGATTCGAGTTTGCTTCAAATTTAAAAAGGGGACATCGCACACCCTTACCACTGAGCAAACTCTTTAATCGTAAAAGGATATGAAGAGGAGATAAAGAAGGTATATATATGTATTTCTTTGTAGGGCTGGTATAATACAAATAAATAAATTTCCGCTTTAAAGTTTTGTAAGGAATATAAAAATGTTTAGTTTGCTTAGCTCCATATTTTGATATATTAACCTTATGCTATTCTGTATGTCAATAGTTGTTGGTTGGCCCCATGTTAGAGTGCTCTGTGGTATTCCCTTGCACCTTTCTCCTCCCCCCCCC